>PVJX010023333.1:0-28280 GCA_004027295.1 Dolichotis patagonum | reverse complement strand
TTTCAAATTTAATGGAGAAACAAGATACTTCCATGACAAAGGACAACTGAATAAATTCATGTCCACCGAACCAACCTTAGAAGGAGTGCTGAAGGACATCCTAGGTAGAGATAAAAATGACCACAATCTCCAGAATAACAACAGGAAGAAATCACCAGGCTGGACAAGAAAGTAAACAAGGGAGAAAAGCAGGAAACTAACAATAGTAACACAACAGGGCAAAGTCAAGCCAGTGCATATAAGGAATATCCATAAATGTCAATGGGCTCAATGTCATTCAGGTTGACAGAATGGATCAAGAAACAGGATCCCACAATATGCTGTACACAAGAAACGCATCTGACTCAAAAAGAAACTCATAGATTAAAAGTCAAAGAGTGGAAAACAGTATTCCATGCAACAGGAACCCAGGAAAAAGTAGGGGTAACTATTCTATTTGCAGACAATATGAATTTCAAATCTAAAATCATTAAAAGAGACAAAGAAGGTCACTACATACTCTTAAGTGGAAAAATTCAAGAGGAAGAACCAACAATTATAAATATATATTCACCAAACACAGGAGCCCCCAGCTATATAAGACAGATACTAAAGAACATGAAAAACCAAATACACAAGAACACAATTATTACAGGGGATCTTAACAGCCCATTGTCACAAAGAGATAGATCAACTAGACAAAAAGTCAGCAAAGAAATAATAGAACTTAGTCATACCTGCAAGCAATTGGACTTAGTAGATGTTTACAGAGTGTTCCGCCCAAACACATCAGAATACACATTTTTCTCAGCTGTACACTGGACATTCTCCAAAATAGACCATATATTGTCCCATAAAACATTCTTAAGTAAATGCAAAGGTATTGTAATTATCCCATGCATGTTATCTGACCATAGCACACTGAAATTGGAAATTAATGGCAAAAGAAATTACAAAACTGGCATAGATACATGGAAATTAAATACCTTTTGAACAACCAGTGGGCTACAGATGAAATTAAAGAAGAAATAAAGCAATACCTACAATTCAATGAAAATGTGGAAACAACATATTGTAATATGTGAGATGCAATGAAAGCAGTCTTAAGAAGGAAACATATAGCAATAAATTGTCATATCAAGAAAACAGAACGAGCACAAATAATCTAATGTTTCATCTCAAGCTTCTAGAAAAAGAAGAGCAAGTTAAACCCAAAGCTCATAGAAGAGTGGAAATTGTAAAGATTAGAGCAGAAATCAATGTAATTGAAACTAAAAAAACCCCAAAGAATTAATGAATCAAAAAGTTGGTTTTTTGAGAGAATAAACAAAATTGAAAAACCTCTAGCTAACCTTATAAAGAAAAAGAAAGAAAAACCCAAATTCACGCAATAAGGACTGAAAAGGGGGAAATTACTACAGATCCCATGGAAATTCAAAAGATCATGAATACCTACTTTGAAGATCTCTACTCACATAGAATGGGAAACAGAGAGGAAATGGGAAAGATGTCTAGAAACATATGAACTACCAAAGCTCAACCAAGAAGATACAGCAAATTTGAATAACCCAATATCAGCTATTGAAATTGAAAATGTAATAAACTTACCAACAAACAAAACTTACCAAGGTCTTGATGGATTCACAGCTGAATTCTACAAGAAACTTAGAGAAGATTTGATGCCAGTACTCCTTAAACTCTTCATTGAAATTAAAAAGAAAGCAATCCTCCTTAAATCAGTCTTGGAGGTAATTATTACTCTGATACCAAAACCAGAGAAAGATCCAACCAAAAAGGAGAACTATAAATCAATCTCACTAATGAACATAGACACAAAGATTCTCAATAAAATACTGGCAAACAGAATCCAGCAAATCATCAAGAAGATTATACATCATGACTAAATGGGTTTCATTCCAGGAATGCAGGGATGGTTTAACATATGCATATCAGTAAATGTGATACACCACATCAACATAGCCAAAAATAAAAACCACATGGTCATCTCAATAGATGCAGAAAAAGCTTTTGATAAAGTCCAACACATGTTCATGATAAAAACCCTTCAGAAACTCGGAATACACGGTGTCTACCTGAATCTTGTAAAGACCATCTATGACAAACCCACAGCCAATATTATACTAAATGGACAAAAACTGAAAGCTTTCACCTTAAAATCAGGAACAAGACAAGGATGTCCACTATCACCACTCCTATTCAGTATAGTTCTGGAAACACTAGCCAGGGCAATCATACAAGAGAGAAAAATAAAAGGAATAAAGATAGGAAAGGAAGAAGTTAAATTATCACTATTTGCAGCTGACATGATACTCTTTATAGAAGACCCAAAAAGCTCCATTAAAACACTACTAGAGGTAATAAACAAATTCATCAGTGTATCTGGATCCAAAGTCAACATGCAAAAATCAACAGCATTCCTGTACACAAATCAGAAACTCTCCGAGAGAAATTATGGACATATCACCCTTCACAATAACATCTAAAAAAAATGAAATACTTAGGAATGAACTTCACTAAAAATGTAAAAGACTTATATGCTGAAAATTATACTATGCTAAAAAAGGAGATTGACGAGGATATTAGAAAATGGAAGGATGTTCCTTGCTCTTGGCTAGGAAGAACAAACATTATGAAAATGGCCATACTCCCAAAACTGTTATACAGATTTAACGCAATCCCAATCAAAATACCATTGACATACTTCACAGATCTAGAGAAAACACTCCTAAAATTCATTTGGAACCAGAAGAAACCTAGAATAGCAAAGACAATTCTGGGCAATAAAGGCAAGGCAGGAGGCATCTCAATTCCTGACTTGAAACTGTACTACAAAGCCACAGTGATAAAATCAGCATGATACTGGCAAAGAAATAGACCTGAGGATCAATGGAACAGATTAGAAGATGCAAGTATAAGTACAAAGACACTCAGCCACCTGATATTTGACAAAGGGGCTAAGCATGTTCATTGGAGGAAGGATAGACTCTTTAATACATGGTGTTGGCAAATTGGCTCTCCACATGCAGAAGACTGAAACTAGATCCATGCCTATCACCATGCACAAAACTAAAGTCTAAGTGGATCAAAGACCTAAATATTAAAACAGAAGCACTAAATCTACTAGAAGATAAGGTAGGTAGAGGTCTTGGAGGCATAGGGGTAGGCAGAGAATTCATGAACAAAATGCAAACTGCATGGGAAACACTTCAGAAAATCAACAACTGGGATCCCATATTATTGAAAAATTTCTGCACTTCAAAAGAAATCACCAGCAGAGTGAAAAGAAAACCCACAGAATGGGAAAGAATTTTAGCCAGCAACCCATCAGTCAAAGGACTTACAAGAACATATAAAGAATTGAAAAAACATCAAGCTGCTCAAATTCAAAGACCCTCTCCAAAACATGGGCATCTGAGATGAACACACAGTTCTCAGATGAAGATATAGAAATGGCAAATAAATACATGAAGAAATGTTCACCATCACTGGTCATTCGAGAAATGCAAATTAAAACAACATTGAGATTTCATCTCACTCCTGAAAGAATAGCTGCCATCAAGAAATCAACTGATAACAAATGTTGGCGAGGCTGTGGAGAAAAAGGAACACTGCTCCACTATTGGTGGGAGTGTAGACTGGTTAAACCACTATGGAAATCAATATAGAGAGTTCTCAGAAGACCAGGATTGGAAGCTCCATTCAACTCAGCTATTCCCCTCCTGGGTATTTTCCTAGAAAAACTGAAAAGTTCATATCACAGTGATATATGTGCACCCATGTTTATAGCAGCACAATTTATAATACCTAAATCTGGGAAACAACCAAGATGCCCATTAACTGCAGAGTGGATGAAAAAGATGTCGTATTTTTATACAATGGAATATTACTCAGCTATTAAGAAGGATGATCTTGAGGCCTTCATAGGGAAATGGAGACAACTTGAGTTTATCCTCATTAGTGAAATAAATGAGAATCATATTACTACGTTTCACATTGTGTCTCTAGTGTAAAAAGTAACAAGAAATGTAGGAGTAATAAAACCCAAAATGCATAATTGCTACTGTGAAAAAGAGAGGAAAAGAAAGTGCTCTAAAGGATATAACTGCATGTATGTTTAAGTGTGTAAGACTGATGACCATATTACTGTTTTTGTTATACTGTTGAGTAGAACTGTTAACAGTCTCACTGTTTGAATATCTACTTTGTATGCTTTAATTTTGTAACTTGAACAACTATTTCCAAGATGACAGTATGTAACTTACCAAGTAGTGATTTCTTAGTGGTTTTTTTTTGTTCTTTTCTTTTTTTAATTTGGAATTCTGTATTGTTGCTACCCTTTTTTGTGTTCTGTTTTGTTGTTTTTTTCTCTCTTTAAATAAAATTTAAAAAACATACATACAGTTATATCCTTTAGAGCACTTTCTTTCCTTTTCATTATCACAATATCTATTACACAGTTTGGATCATGTTACTCTTTCAGTTTTTATTATTTTTTATACTAGAGACACAATGTGATATTTACTAATGTGAGTCTGATTTATTTCACTTTTGAGGATAGTCTCAAGTTTCCTCCATTTACCTATAAAAGCCTCAAGAGAATCCTTTTTTATAGCTGAGTAATATTCCACCATATAAAAATACCACATCTTTTTCTCTTTCTTTCTTTCTTGCTTGCTTGTTTGCTTGCTTTCTTCTTTCTTTCTTTCTTTTTTTTTTTGATATGGGGATTGAACTCACAGTTTTACACTTGCCAGTCAGGCGCTTGTACCACTGAGCTCTACCCCCGGCCTCAGGAGCTCTTTTATATGAGGAGGTGCTTCTAAGCGGAGCTGTGAAAAAACTGGACTTTCTTCAACATAGCATGTCTATTGATGTATAAAAACACTAAGTTTGTATGTAGCTCTTATCTCTGTCAAGAAAATCCTACAGAGATATAAAAAGCAAGGAAAGATGAAGAATTAAAAACTGTCTTATAACTGCTGTTTTAGTGGTTTGGACAAATGTCCCCAAATGCCCATAAGCAGAAGGCTTGGTTCTCAGAGTGTGGTTCTAAGTGGAGGTGGAGGAACCTTTAGGGGCAGGGTTTGTGGGAGGGGTTGGGGCATTGAGGGTCCTTGAAGGGGACCCTGGGATCCTGACCTTCTTCCTTTCTCTGTGCTTGCTGGATGCTTTGAGGTGAATGGGCCTCAAAAAGCCATGAAGAGAAACCTCTGAAGCCAAGTCAAAATAAACCTTCCCTCCTTTTAAGGTGATCGTTGCCGCTATTTTGCCCCAGTGATGGAAATCTGACTGACACAATAACCAAATAAGCTCTTGGAAGCTGACCTGTGTCAGTTTATTCTAATTGATGATGCTATTTTAAAAATTCGTGTCAGAAGCTAAAAAGCTTCTCTAAATTGACTTACTGTAGACGTGGGCATTCATAAACATAGGCCTTGATGAACACGCTTCTGTGCAGTTACAAATCGACTTTGCAGGGGATACTTTACATTCAACTCACAGGTACATCAGTGTACCTATCCCAGAGCTACTGAAGTATTAGGGTGAAGTATTGAAAATTGCTTTATTTTAGGTAAAGAGTAGTCAACTGGAAGCAATCTCTTATGGCTTAACCTGCAGTGTATTTCATGAAGATAGTATTTCTGACATCTTGTTCTTTCCCAATATTTTGATTTTGGGGAATGTTTGTAATAAAAGTAAGATAGCTTACTTCATATCAATCCTCAAGTTATAAGAATACAGCAAGCCCCCAATTGAGGGAGAAGTTCTGTTCTGGGAGAATGTTTGTAAGTCAGATTTGTTAATCAGTCTGTGTCTTTGTTACTTTTCACTCATTTCTGAGACAAAATAGCTGGCATCCTAGTTAAAGGCAAGACAGGTTTATTTAGCTCACAGTTTGTAGAGGTTTCAGTCCTTACTTGGCTGGTTTGGGGCCAGAGATTTAGTTCAGTGGCAAAACACTTGCCTGCCAAGCACAACGTCGTAAGTTTGATTTGTTACCAAAACAAAACAAACAAACAAACAAATCCCAAAACATGATTGGATAGCTCCAAGACAGGGTGGCAGGGCAGAGGGCATCATAGGAGGAACAGTTCATGGTGGGTAGAAGGCAGCAAAACAAGGGGCAGCCTTCTCCTTCTGTGCCTTCTCTCTCTCTCTCTCTCTCTCTCTCTCTCTCTCTCTCTCTCTCTCTCTTTTTGTCTTTTTGAGACAGGGTCTCGCTCTGCACTTCAGGCCGGTCATGAGCTCACTTTGTAGCCCAAGCTGGTCTCCGTCTCACAACGATCCTCCTGCCTCAGCCTCCACCCTGAGACTACAGTCACGTGCCTCCACTCTCAGCTGTGCCTTTTCTCTTATCCAGGTTACTCAGGGTGAGTAGCACTCACATGCTTAATCCTTGTGCCCTTGAGCCTAGCACTGTACCATGAATCAATCCTAACATTACACACTCTAGATCCAGCCACCTCTGAAAAAGCCCCACCCGTGAGTGCAGAAGGCTTTGGGGCAGCATCTAGACACAACAGTAGCAGAGTCTCACACACCTTTGACACAAGTATACAATGTGTACTGCTTTGTGCTTCCTGGCGTCCCCTCCACATCACTTCTGCTTGTCCTCCTGCTTCTGGACCCTGGGCTCTGACCGAGCACTGTCCTCCTGTCCACCACGCACTGTACAGTGAGCACACAGCAGTGTAACAGAGTCTGGCCACTTGTTTGCACCTACCAGTGTTCTTACTGTGAGGCCCATTCATAGCCATGCAAGTCACCGCTCAGTGTTTGTAAGTCCGGGACTGACTGTAGAAACCTTAGTAATAAATGGCCACCAGTATCAATATGAGGAGAAACTGGCCCCAGGAAGCTACATCTGCCCAGGTCTCTGCTGCAGGACACATGGGTCAGCCCCAGACAACCTGTTCACCACTTTTGTTCTGGTGAAGACTCAGAAGCTCCAAACCAGCCAAGTCAGACAGCCAGCATCTCATCCTTAGCTGCATTTATTCATTCATAGGGGAAGCAACCCAGTGACCACTGTCAGCTGTGGAAATAGACTGCTAAATTGCATTGGGACAGACTCACACAGTCAAGTTAAGAAGAAAAGCAGTAATTTCAGTGCAAACTTTCAACCTTTTTAAAAAAAAGGAAACCAAAACTTACTTTTGAATTGGTTCTTTACATTTCAGTATGTAAGTTTAAAATACGTACTGAAGTAACTTAAAAGGGCAGTTTATTCTCGACATGTACCAGTGTTTAGCAATATTAAACATTAGTATGTTTACCCCGGACAAAATAATTCCCTTTAGACTTGTGTATACATCAGCTTCTCTGGAAGGCATTAATTTTATGATCCCTAAAATGAACGTGAAGGGAAGTGAAATAAATAGGGCCAGAGACTTCATTCCATATGCAGGCAGTGTCCTACGAGACGAAAAAATTAAAATATTATAAAATATTATAGGTTTTATATTTAAAATCTATTTTTGCCTGGAATAAGATATAATTTTACTTAGAATATCACACAGAAATAATTTGCTGAAGTTCACACCGTAACAAATACATTTCACAAGTATTCCCTCCCAGTAGAGAGATTGCTTAGGAATCTAAGGAGTGAACCCCTTGATTGCCCTTAGTTATTTGCTAGCAATTCCCCAGCGGCCTCGGCTCTCCCCTGGATGGACACCAGATGGCGCTGTGCCTCCCCTTTTGCCCCTGCACCTTCCACGGAGATGAGCTGAGATTGTAAACAGAATGGGGCGAGCCCTTGAAATAAAAAGAGGCTGCGCATTTAGAATTATGATTTACCTCGCTTCGCAATGATTTGTGCTGTCGGGTGCATACAGTTTTTGTGACCCTCGATCCAAGGGACTTGTGCGTTGGATTAACCGCGCTCACGGGGACCAGGGCAAGCAACCGCTGTTGGTGTGACGGTTTGAGTTTGAGCGATGTCCTCTCAGGCACCCAGCGAACACTCTCTTCTTTCCCGTAGCCGGTTTGTATTCATGGGAGATTCTGTGGCGCTTGGCTGTGGGCTGCCGTGGGAAGCTATGATTTGTAACCTGAAATTTGTGTTCAGGAAGGTGACCCCCTCAGTACTTAGTCACTATGACTTTCAGCGCTTCGGGTGCAGACAACCTAAGTTTCATCTCGCTGTGTTCTTGTGTGATTCTGCTAGCCATGCCCCACACCCACCAACAACCTCTCTTTAGTCTTTAAGTTTGTGTCTACCTTCTTCTGTGTCCCCCATTTTAGCTAAATTTGCACATGTTGGCTTTGGTGAATTTTATTAAGAAACTTCATAGAAGTGCTTTTTCCTATTAAGTTACATATAATAACCATGCAGTTCCCAGCTAGATGTGATCTTAGAGACTGTTTAACCAGTAGGTCAAAGGCTAGGGTGACAAAGGGGTGCCTAGGAATCCCTGCTGCCTCCCTCCAGCCCCACTGGTGCAGAGCCAGGAGTCAGTCCCTGCTTCTGGAGAATGAGATTAGGCTCGTAACCACTCAGTGCCACGCTCCAGTGTGTTGAAAGCAGGTTCAGGTCACAAATGTTAAGGTTAAGGTATTTCACAGACAGGCTGATGGAGCAGATTCTGGCTGGTCACACTCCTCCAGCAGCCACGCAGGCAAACCCTTCCCCACTTTCCGGCTGGAGTCCGTGGCTCACTTCTTTGCTCTGATTCCCTCTGTCCACACCTGTGCTTGGCAGCAGCCCCTCTGTGCTGGAGTTAGTTTTCATCTGTTAGACTGTGAGGTTGCTGGGGACAGTCCTTTGTCTCACGCATGGTTCTGTTCCCTGTGCCTGGATGCCTGATTCTGCAGAAGCACTCAAATATGTTGACGGAATGAACAAATTTTTAGTGGAGCTGGCCTTGAATGTGGCACACCTGGGTGTCATGGCAACCCTTCTTCCTCTTCGTCATTGTTCTCCTCTTCTTCTTCCTCCTCCTTCTTTTGAATCCCTGGGAACCTCTTTTGGACTCTGGACACAAACATGTGCTAGAGTAAACAGGAGATTAAATGGACTAACTGTGTGACTGGCTTGGAAACCAGAGAAGTCCTCATTGCTGAAAAAGCAAAAGCCAGTGTCCAGATGGCTGTGGAGCAGGTGTGTAACAGGAACCATGCAGGTGGCTGGAAAGGAGACACTTTCAGCTTGATGGACAACAAGTGAGTCTGTGTGAGAGACTCAGGCATGATAGGGCTCTGGTCTGCGGCCCTGAGCTGCGGTTACCCCCTGCTGAGAGGTCCCAGCACCAGGGCACAGAAAGCTGTTTAATGATCATGAGCCTTGGGAACCCATGCTTCTGGGGCCTTGAACATGCTACTTCAGGATCGGAAAGTCTACTTAGGACGGGGACTCGAGACAATCCGGTTAGTTGGTAGAGGACAGGGTCCCCCAAAGTACATTAAACAACTGTAGTCTACATGGGAAGTAAAGGGAACCACAAACGAGCTGACAGGTTGCCTAATCAACCAAGCATCTCATTCCAGACAAGGGCACTGCTTATACCTCTAATATGTGTTTCATAGATGGTTCCCTCTTATTTTTTCCCCCATTTATGTAATGGGAAGAAATTTGCAATCACAGAATACAGTCAGCCAGAAATTTCATGATAGGATATGAAATTCCTACATTGAAAAAAAAAAAACAACAGAAATGTGATCATGAACAGCTATCTCCTGAGATAAGCAAGACCTTTATTTATAGTTATTGTTGGGCTCCTTTCTTCTCCTTGGTAGTGAGAAAGAGAGAGAGAGAGAGAGATAGAGAGAGAGAGAGACAGACAGACAGACACCCTCCCTCCGCAACATCCGGTATTGAAGTATACCCTGCTCATCCATTGGATGGGGTCTCTCTCAGAGACATTGAGTGCTGGGTGAAGTGGGCGAGTGGAGGCGCTTCCTGGGCAGTAGGGAACCACAGCCAGCATGGGATTGAAGCTCTGTCAGATGCCACGGGGAGTCTGGACATTGTCCATCACCAAGTTCCTTTCCTTCAACATCTAACACAGGGTGGTTTCCTTGGGTTGAGCACCAGGTGAACTAGTTGTATTCACCCTTGTTTGGTGGTCCTGTTGTTCTCAGATGCATGACTCCAAAGCTTGGTCTCTCACTGGGAGAGGTGAGGCGCAAATCATCTGCAAGCTGAGTGCAGTGGGATGGTGGTGTTTCTGTGCCTCAGAGAGCTTGTTTCCACAGAAAGTGCGGGGCCATGTTGCCTGTACCATTTAGGGGGCTCCTTTTCTTCACTTTCCTTTCTCTCTGTTTGATCTTCTCCACTACCCTGAGAATGTGTATAGCTGAATTCAAGTTAATCTGACTTGAGATTAACTTGAGAATGAGGATGTGACTCTGTGGTAGGCAGAATCGCAAGATTTGAGATCCAGAGAGTTGGATGCAGGTCCCAGTCAGCCACATATGTGATGCATGGTCTTGATAAAGCACATAACTTTCCCCAGTGCCTTTTCTTTGCTGGTAGGCTTTTGGCAGGGCACATTGATCTCACGGTGCAAAGTGAGTGAGATGGAGGCATGTTGGGAACGCTGATTAGGGTTTCATGATCCCAACCAATTGAGGTTTCTATGATTTGGTTGTTTGTTTACTTGTATTTTCTATACACTGTGACCACTGTACAATACACAGTTTGTTAGGCTGTCTTCTGCTCCTTATCAGAGAATGTTATGAGCATCATTACTAAAGTACCACATACCTATAATCCCATCTATTTGGGAGGCTGAGGCAAGAGGACTGCAAATGCTGGGCCAGTCAGGGCAACATAGTGAGACCCTGTATCAAAATCCAATTTTGGGCATATGGCCCCGGGAGAGCATGACACAAATACATCCCCATAGTAGCTTTGAAATATGAGTGTCATGGTTGATACAGTATGTCAATTTCTGAAGTTTAGATATTTAACTAAGACTCAGCAGGGAGCCAAGGCCTATCCTTCGTAAATATCCTCAGCCTGTGTAAGAGGCTGGCACAGAGGTGCTGTGAGGGCTATACTTGCCCTGGGTGCAGGGGTAGCCTGCTTGAAATATAAGGGAGGAGAAGAGGCTTGGTCCCCACTTTTTGTTCTGGCTGCTTTTGCTGGCTGCTGCCTTGAAGTGTTGCCCTGGTGCCATGCTATCCTGCTTTGGAGTTGACCGATTATGGACTGAAACCTCCACAAAATGTGAGCTAAATAAACCTTTTCTTCCTTTATTTGTGGTGCTGGGTATTTTGTCCCAGCAACAAGGGAAAAGTAACCAAGACACTGAAGAAGGCCTTTTTGTAAAGTAAATGGTAATATTTGAGTTTCTTGTATTGACTGGGTTCACTGATGGGATAGGGGTGATAGATTTCTTTAGAAATCTGAGAGCTGGGCATGGTGGTGCTTGCCTGTAATCCCAGAACTTGGGAGGCTGAGGCAGGATGATTGCTGTGAGTTCAACGCCAGCCTGGGCTACAAAGTGATTTCAAGGCCAGCCCGAACTGCATAGTGAAACCTTGTCTCAAAAAGATAGCAACAACAAAGAAAAAAGAAAAAAAAAGGGAAAGAAAAAAGAAATCTCTTTTAAGCCCAGGCCACCCCTGGGCTCCCTCCCTTTCACAGCAGAGGGACTTCTGATGTCTTGTGCCTGGTGGTCAGCAAACTACAGGACTCATTGTTCCACCCTGGACAGTGGTGAGCAAGCCAGGACAGGTCCCCCACCCATGCGTGAGGTGAGGGGAGACTGCATCTGCTCTTTCCCTTCCCTTTCGTGTGTTCTTTCCACAGTGTGAGGACCTCAAGAGCTAAGAAGACAGCACGGTGGCCCCAGGCTTGGGCTCAATACTCTCCTGTCCCAGGAGGTGGCCCCAGTGCATCACATGGGACCCCTTACCGAGGCTTTCAGTGAGTCCTCAGCGCTGTCAGCAGGCAGTGGCAGTGACCCTGTCTTCTGTGTTCCTTTGGGCCCTGCTGGAACTAAGGGTGGCTGTGGACGGGTCTCAGAGCTCCTTGCTTCTGTTCCCGTTTTTCACCTGGGGAGGGGGGACCATTTGTAAGAGGTGACATTTATGAAAACCAATAGCACAGGGCTTCTCGGCAGTTTCCTTAGATTGTGTCATTGCTCCCTAGGATCTTACCTGTTGGTAAATTATTGCACCCATTTTGCAGATCAGGAAGTGGAGGCTGAGGGAATGACATTGCCCAACCCACACAGCCAGTAGGTGTCAGGTTCAAATTAGAATTCAGAGTCAGCCCCACTCTTGAAGAAGCTTGCCACCCAGCAAAAACCACAAAGCACACCGTGCTGGAAAAATCACTGACGATAGACATGTCCCCCACTGGCCCAGGAGCAGGGGATGATGAACAACCTGGGCCTTGGGAACTGCGAGGAACTTGGTTGCATTTTCTTCTACAGCTGGATATCAGGAATACACGGAAGATGAGGCACTGTGAGAAAGGGGTGTGTGGGAAACAGCAGTGAGACCCCGGGGTGCTGCGTGTGGAAATAGCTCACACGATCCCTATCGTACCTTCTGCCCTTGTTCCAGCTGAAACCCGTGGCTGGAAACACGAAACATGTTTTAAATGCTTAGCCATCTTCGAGGGCTAAATAAACAACATGTGCAGGCAACAGCAAACCAGAGACTGAGAGCAGAAATGAGCCAATTTACGAAACTTTTCTCGTATGAAAAATTTAAAGTAAGGTATCAGTTAGATGGGGGAAGACCATTGCTATTTTAAGTCAAAGCCTGTCTGCCAAGGTGTTTGTTGAAATTCAGATCATTGCACTCAGTCTGGGACTTACTAACTGAGACGTTTTGGATGTGGGTCCCAGGAATCTGTACTTGTGATTGACCAGATTAAGTGACGCGAACATCAGCCTGTGTCTGTGGACAGTTTTCGGGGGAGGATTGGCCTGTAGGCTGTGAACTGATAGGAGAGGCCCATCCTGTGGAGGAAAGGGTTCTGGAGAAGGAAGTGGTGGGCTTCGGAGAGCTCCGCGCTGCTCCACAGGCTGCTAGGGTCTTTTGCTGCTCGGGCCTCTGGAGGTCAGGTCAGGTTTGTTAGCTTTCCAGTGCTGACTCACGGCCCTGGCTTTCCAGGGAGCTTCCAGGCTTTGGTTCGCAGATTGTGGGGTGCTATACCCTGAGCCCTCTTTATCAGCAGCTTCCGTTTCTTGGGCTGAGCAGCCACCAAATCCTCCAGCTCTCAGTTGCACAGGTGAGCAGCATGTCTCGTCTCTATCCCCAGACAAGTCTCACCAACACAGCCGCCTCTAACTAACGAATTAATTAATTCAGCTGTTCTACAGTTAATACACCCTGGATCTGCCCAGGCATCACACAGGTTATACAGACACGGTACCTTCACTGAAGGACGTGCATTTCTTCTGTGACATGTAAGAAAGGTTAGTGGAGAAGTCTGGCCCTGTTGGAATTCTGGAATCTCATGGGTCTGTAATGAGGACCTACTAATTAAGCTCTTTGGCAGAAATTTTGCAAAGGAGCTGTTCTGTCTGTTCATGAGAGAGTGGGATTGTGCTGTCAAAGCAGGACCCATGGTGAGTCCTGAAATCTAGGAGGCATGAGCAGGGTAGGCAGGGAGCCTATCCAGGTGGGCTGGCGTTGGCCAGAGAGGTATTTGGCACTGCTGAGCAAGTGTCTCCTGGTTTGGTACTAGAAGCTGGGGAAACAGAACATGTATGAAAGAACCAGGCCCCCCTTTTATGGGAAATTTGGCCAGTAGAGAACCTTTCTCCTCAGCAACAAGAGAAAAGCAGCTGCCATCACAGCCATGGGAAGCCACAGAGGCCTGTGGTTTGCATGTGTCCACAGGCAGTCCCAGTTCAGTGAGCTGATAAAATTAATTTTTTCACTGCATTGACTGGTTGTCATACTGAATTGCTGAGGTGATTGACTGGTTCAGTATCCTGCAGAAATAGCCACAAACTCCACGCATTCTAAAAACACAAATTCCAAAAGCGCTGTTTGTTTTCTTCACTGGGTTTCTATCCATCTTAAGAAATTACTAAGAAATGTGCAAAAATTCTCTCGGTCAGTGGCACTGACATGATTAAGAACACTTGCAGTTTCAGGTAACAGTTAACTTACCTGAACTTTACCCTGCTTTGACTTTGAGAATTGAGTGGTAGCTAAAAGAAATATGTATAATATATTACATAACACATTATATGTGTATATATATGTGTATATATGTATATATATAATGAAAAGTAGATGTATTCTCTTTTATGTTCAGCAAGTCAGCAGTTTTTTTCCTACCTTTATACAGTACTGGGGATTGAGCCCAGGAATCACCGAGGTACATCCTCAGCTCTCTTCCTTTCTTCCTTTCTTAGGTTCTTTCTTTCTTTTTTAAATTTTGAGGCAGTCTCTCACTAGGTTGCCTAAACAGGGCTTGAGCTTGTGATCTTCCTGCCTCAGCTTCCAGAGTAGCTGGAATTATAGGCATGCACTGCCAGGCCTGGCTCCAGTCTTTAAATTCAGTGAGTCATCATATTACCAGGTTGCAGGTGGAGGCCAATTTCTGAAGAGCCTTCAGTACTGGGTAGTTTTTCCATACAGCATCATTTTTGTCTGAGTTGCTAGAAACTATTTGCAATTTTTCAAGTCTGTGTAGCAAACAAATATACTCTGCCTTCAAGTAGGATATGCATGATAAGAACTCTCAAATGATATTAACACCACTCACATAGCATTAATGAAATCCCTGTCATTAGAAAAAGTTATTTTACATAGAAAAGTTGATAATAGGATACAAAGATGCTAATGTGATTAGGTGACGAGCTGATAATGGGAATTTTTTTCATATCAGTTGCTTCCATTTGTCACCAGCAAAGCTGATCTCCCTAATATAATATGATATTATAATAAAGCCCAGGCAGAGAGTCAGCAGTGGAACTTAGGATGCAAAAGGGAAGTCAATAGCATTGTAAATCTTTTAAACTGATTATATTTCAGCTGTCAATGTTCTTGGCCAGGAAATCTCCTTTAATTCCTGTGTCTTAGTCCTACTTACTTTAGTGATACCGGGTGAGGAAATGAAATAGATTTAAATCTTTATCTTAAGGATAACTTTAATGAGTGACAGTCAATTCCACATGGCTGGATGGCTACAGATCTGCCGCCTTTGCCTGGCTAACCTCCCATCCAATTAAGTGCACATTTAGATGCAAGTAGTTGGCAGGCTGGAGACGGCAGAATTTAATTCTATGAGATATAAACCAAGTCTGCTGAGATACGGTGGCTTTCAGCAGCAATGGTTGCCTGAGAGTGTGGGGTAGCCTTGTGATTATCAATAAAAGATTCCTGGAAGGAATGGGTCATGGTAAGAGAAGGCAGGCCAAAGTCTAGCCAAAGAAGAGGTTTTGAAAATCATCTCTGTGGGACAAGGGAGGTCAGAAGCAGTGGAATTCAGTGAGCCACCTCATCATCCCACTACCATCTGTCGGATTTAAGCAAGGATAGATAAGCAGCCTGTGTGACAGCAGTGACCACAGGGCTTTCCTGACAGTTAGTAGAGTGGAGAAATTCTCAGAGGTATCAGGCAGCCCTAGAAAGCTGTCTTTTTTATTTGTTTGTTTGCTTGGTGGCACTAATAGAATATGAAATGAACCACCAGGAATGTGAAACGATGGCTTTCACTTCTAGCTTATAAATTAAGAAAGGGTTAGCATATAAAAGTTGCTCTCAACAGTATCACAAATATAATAAAAGATGTGAAAGTCTCAGAGTGAGTCTAATTTCAGTGTCTAATGCATTTTCTATAAATCCATTGTTCAACATTATTAATACATAGCCCCACACATAAGAATGATGAATACAGGCAGCTCAGCGAGTTTGTAAGTATAAACCAAGGATGGAGGGAAATAGCACAGAAAATGCCTTCATATCTAGTGTGGATGCAGAGGTAGGCAGATTCTCGTAGCAGCCTTTAAAAAAGTCTTTATGTTGAGGACACCAGCAGAGCTTTGTTAGAATCTTATTTCACCCATGACATGCCAGGCTGTGTCACCAGAGGGAGGCCTGTCCATTTAACTTGCATAAATTTCTTCAGCCACAGGGCTTCCAAATGCTTTATAAAGTAAATGCTACAACTCTCCTCATGTGCGTGACTCTTGTGGGCTTCAGAATATGGGGGGTGAATCCTGATGCATCCCGTGCACTGGGATATTTCACATTTCAAGAGGAGTCACTTGCATAGTTCAGGGTCCAAGAACTCCTTTTCTTCTTCCCAATAAAATATTTGAATTTAGCTAAATCCTCATTAAAAATCTGCATTGAGCTCTCAGTTTACCATGAGTGTGGTTGGGCTAACCTTAGACTAATTCAAGTTTTCCTGGCAGTAACCATGGAGCCCCCTGTGAGCTATTTGGGATCTGAGAAGAGTTCATGGAAAGCTTCCTATAGAGATGTGTCCTATGCCTCTGCATCCATCCTGGCCCCAGATAATATTCTCAATTGTGTCATATGGGAAGAAAGATTTCTGTGGGGTGCTGTGGAAATTCAAGTTAAAAGGTGCACATGCATGCACACACACATAATATTTACATGACTTCAGAGGAACACTGTGTATCTGGTTGATATCTGAAAGAAGCAGCCATTTGGATTTTTTTCCTTCCAAAGACAAGATTCAGGTCAAAGGATGCCTCAGTAGGTTCCTTCTGCAGACATTCTTAACAGCCCTAGTTTATACACCTATGATTTCAACCTGGAACTTCAGAATGCAAAAAACAAAATGCAACCTTTATGATATTCTTAAAGTGGTACATGTAATTGTCTGGCAATCATAATATTTAAAAAAAGATAGTTGATTATAATAGATGCTAGGTTTTAGATATTTCTCTTCTCTCTACATTGGTTCAGTTATATAGAAAGCTTTTAAGTTATTCATTTAAAGAGTATGTTCTAGACCATTAAGTTTTGGTTGCATTCTTTTGATTTTACTGAGAGTGCCTGTTTATTGATCATGGGTGTACCCCATATCATGGTGAATCCATAGCCCTGTTAGGCAATTATTACCCCCTTTATAGGTGGGGAAACTGAAACATAGAGGGACTACATGTCTTGCCTAAGGTAACTCAGCTTTTACATGCAGAACTGAGATTTGAACCACAGTCCCAATCTAACGCTTGAGCCATATACCCATGCTGTCTTCCTATGCATGCACCTCCTATTGCCTTTCTGTAAAGCTTATGATTCAAAAGGCAATTTGTAATAAAGAGCCAGTAAGGAGTTGAGGTTTTAAAAGCACTCCCTGCCCTTTCAGGTATAAAACATTTTGTTAGAAGCAATAACAGCATAATTATAGCAAATGTCTCTACCTTCACTGTCACTACTGCACCCAGGTCTAGGTTATAAGTTCGAAATTCCACTCATTATTGGTGCATAATTGGCTTTGTGTGGATGATAAATGTATTACTGATTGATTATCACGACTTGGTCATATTTGAAATGTCAAAGTAGAAAATTGAATTGTCACATTATCGCATGTTCTCATTCAAGCACCAGATAAATATTACAAATGATGATTTTCTACGAAGTACTATATAAAGAATTTATGGAATATTAATAGTACTGTTATTCACAACCTTCATGCTTGGTGAATGACCCCAAACTGAAATCATGTTTGACTTTCGAGAAATAAACCTTATGAATGATCTGCTTTTATCCATTGTGCTGCCTAGTTTTATAGGGTAAATATTCCTAGGGACAGTGCTTGTCTCCCTTAGTGAGCATCAGACATTTATGGCATGAGTAATAGTGATTTTTTTGCTTTGTCCCTTTACCACCCACCACATCTTACGCCAGTCTGGATGTCCTTGGGGCGACCTCACTCCTTCACAAAACAGAAGAGCTGCTCTGAGACCCTCTAGGCACAGCCCCCAGTTCAAAACATGGGGAGCCCTGACGGCTTTGCTGTTTCTCCAGAAAACTGGGCTTTTGCTGTGTGGCTGTTTCCTCTCTGCCTTTGAGGGATGCTGGGCCCCTCTGCACAGAGACCCAGCCAAGAAGAATCTGGGAGAAAAACCCTTGGGGTAACAGGGACAAGCGATGTCAGCCTGCAGAACTCAACCTCTGCTCCCAGCCCTCGATCTGATTAAGGGGTCTTCAGATTCCTAAGCACGCGAACCATTGTCTTCAGGGTGAGCACTGTGCTACACTTAAGTGCTTTTCAGATTTATGTTGAATGTGATACTGCAGTGTGCAATAAAGCATGAGTTACTTTAGGATAATGCTTTTCAACAGTGTGTGTTCCTTAATAGATCAAGTATTGTAATAGGTTTTAAAGAAAATTTTAAATGAAATTAATTTTTAAACTGATATAGAAACACCTAAGACTGTACATGTTAATGTGGGACTGTGTGATTTTTAATACTGCACTATGTATTTCGTGACAGACAATAATAAAATGATAATGTCATAAGGATTGCATGGATTTTTTCCCCTTCAGATTATCTGAGGTCATTGCCAGGGCCAAGGAGCCATTCGTTCAATGACAATAGCCTTGAAGAGGCTACAGGGTGTCACAGAGAGGGCCTGTACCCACTTGCAGAACAATGCCAGCCATGAGGAGCTGGGGAAAACCTCGATATTTTTGTTTTGTTTTACTCAGACTGAATGCAGTGGTTCCTAAATTCTCCCAATCCCGATCTGCTCTGGACTCTGCCTCTTCATTTCTCCCAGTCCTGTTGTTTCAAGCTCTCCATGGCCAGAGCTAAAAGTCTTCCAAGTTGGTGTGTTATCTAAGGCCTTCCAATAGCAGGTGCTCAGTAAATGTTCATTAATGATGAGGAAACTGTTTTACTCCCAACGCACCTGTCATTAGGTCATCGTGGTAATCACAATCCTGTTCAGGGTGACAGCTCTGAAGGGAATCGAATGTTCCTGGGTCAGAAAGGAAATCAGTGCTTTATAAATGACAGCGAAAACGTGCTTTTTGAACCTTCTTGTTACAAAGAAAAGAGTCCAAACATATTCTAGATTGAATCACCTACCTGTGTTTTAAATGTAGCTTATTCCAGAGCTTGATTTAAACATCGGATATCCATTATCCTGTCTTTACATCTGTGTGTTTGGAAACACCATAAGAAATGGATAACCTTGTGCATGTAGAAACATGGATTGAGAAATAAGTGTTTTGGGGCCACCACGTTCTCTCTTTACTTGTGTTCTGTATTTAATGTTTCCTCAGTCATTAGCATCAAATGCTCAATTATTTCCACAGTTAAAATGGTTTATGGCTAACAGCTTTGGCTGGCTAGCCTAGGAGCCCAACACACTTTTAGAACCTTGCTTTTATGGGAAACGCCAAAGCTACTTGGAGCTGGCATGTTTCTTGCCTGATTCCATGTGCCCCTTGGGTCCGCTTGTGATTAGCACACAGACTTCATGTGGCCTAGTGCAGACTGCTCCCCTAAAACACTGGTGACTTTAGGTGTCCCCCAGTGACCTTGTTAAAATTCAGGACTGAGCCTGCGTCTTCTGCCTTCTAACACACTGTTTTCAGAATGGGCATAGAGGTCCACATTTCAACCTGCCGCCCTAGTTGTCCATTCAATCAGATATAGCAAAATCAAGCTAAAAACAGAACACTATAAAACCAATCAAAACAGAATATCGAACAGAGCAAAACAATCAGAACAAAGCAAAAAAAAGTGAAAACAATATTGGCCTTCAAAGAGAAGATAGAAGGAAATCCCCCATATTTGCTATATTGCATACAGTCATCCTCTCAAGAGATGCTCATACCTCTGGCTCCAGGTCAGCATAATCAACCAAGCAATATAAGCATTTAGTTGCTTTATGTGCCTTAGTTGCTATCAACTCCAGCTGACCTCGACACCATCCAGTTGCTAAGCGGTGGGGAGGATAGGCCCCCGCATGGCCACTTCTCCCTTGTGCCACCGCTGCTTACCAGGAAGGAGGGCTTGTTGCTTTCTTGCTTGGCCCCCCAAGTTCCAACATGGCTGGATCTTGGGGGGTAATGACTTGTTCTCTCCCTGGTGCACCCGCTGCTGGCTTGCGCTGCTCTGGATGAATTTTTTGATAATTATTTTTAGCCCATAGCAGCATATGTGTCTAAAATAACTCACAGTTATACTGAATGTGAAATTTAGCATGTGCTGTAAATATAGGATCTCATATATAGGAAGAGTTAATGAAATTAATTTTGAATTTATGAGGCTTGATTATAATAATTTCCAGGTGTCCAATAGGTAAGCTGATGATAGTTGTGTGGCCTGCCTAATCACAGGTCATGACCCATTTCAGGTTTTAAAATAACATATTTTATGCAATTAATTCACACATATATGGAAGACCACAAAGGTGTAACCTCCTACTCACCTCGACTTATTCCCCCCAGCTGTCACATCGGCAGGTGTGAATCAAATTAGTAACTTGTGATGAAAACTGAATGTAATCAATTACACAATTTGGAGTTGTTCAAATTTAATCCATTAAATTATGTCATGAAACTTGGTCCATCACAAAGTATTGACAATAAAATGGAAAAGCAAAAAACCCTGCATTCAAGGCTTTTCACTGGGAAATGCTAGGAGAGAGAGAGAGAGAGAGAGAGAGAGAGAGAGAGAGAGAGAGAGAAAGGGAGAGAGAGATCTTTTGAGGCCCTCAGATCTCACTCTGTCCCTTGGTAACAGTATAACTTTGGTTTCTTACCTTGACTGAGGCTCAGTTTCCCTACCAGGAAAATGGTGACAATAATAATCGTTGCCTGTGTGTGTTGTGAGAATTAAATGGGGTAATAAAAGAGAAAATAATCCTCCCATATGAGACCAGTGCAAAAACAGTCTTTTTTCCTCATCTCAAGTCTCCAGGGTTCAGAATGGTGCTAGAAGATGGTAGGTGCTTACTAAATACTTACTAAATATATTAATGAGTAAATGAAGCAATAAAACCAAAGAAGAGCCCTTGTTGAGCACTATTAATAATTTGCCTGGACAAAGGCAGAGGTTCTTAAATCTGGCCAAATGTTAAAATTGTTTGGGAGTCTTAAACCAAACCAGGCATGGTGGTGCATGTCTGTAATCCCAGAACTCAGGAGGCTGAGGCAGGAGGATTGCTGATAGCTCGAGGCCAGCCTGGGCTACGTAGTGAGTTCAAGGCCAGCCTGAACTACATAGTGAGACTCTGTTTCAAAAACTAAGCCAAACCAAACCAGTGGCAGGTCTCATTCGCACAATCTGATTAGTTCATTTGCATTTGACCTCTAACATTGAGATTTCTTTTTCTGTTTTTGCATCATCTTTTCACATACTATGTATCATCACTTATGCCATATAACCCTTGATCTGTTTTTAATCTGTTTCCTTCCTCCAGAATATAAATTCATGAGATTTTTTATTTTGTTTCTTTTTAATCTTATATTTTTTGCTTACCTTTTCAGCTTTCTAAAAATTATGCTTATGATTTACATGGTACATCTCTCACCTTTCAGTCTATAAGTCTTACACATAACATGATTTCTTTTTTCCTTTTTGACTTTTTCACTTTTTGATTGGTTGTATAGGCTAATGGGTTTCATTCTGGAAGATTGACACACACACACACACACACACACGCAATACATCTTTTGCTCATTGTCACACCTCCATTGCGCTCTTACTCTGCCCCCCTTTCACATTTTGGTGGGGTTTCAATGTGTGCATTTTTCCCCCCTTGCATTCCTCCTCCTCCTTACTCCCCACCTCTTGTCTAATAACAGACTCCACCCAACTTTCTTGTCACATTTTTTAGATCTCACATATTAGGGAGGACATGTAATATTGGTTTTCTGAGTCTGGTTTATTTCATTCTGTATGATGGTC
Organism: Dolichotis patagonum; assembly: GCA_004027295.1. Classification (NCBI taxonomy): domain Eukaryota; kingdom Metazoa; phylum Chordata; class Mammalia; order Rodentia; family Caviidae; genus Dolichotis; species Dolichotis patagonum. The sequence continues at coordinate 6,459 of PVJX010023333.1, read as the reverse complement.
TCCAAATCCATCAATTTTCTTGTGAATGACAGAGTGTCATTCTTCCTCATGGCTGATACTCCGTGGGGTACATATTCGCCATTCTCCTTATTCCTTTATCTCTTGATGGGCCTCCAGGCTGGTTCCACATCCCAGCGATTGTGACTCAGGGCAATAAACCTGAGTGTGCAGGTGACCCTGGAGAGTGCTGGCTTTCACTGCTTTGGGTCCTCACCAAGGAGTGGGCAGGTGGATCAAATAGAGCTCTACGTTTAGGGCTTTGAGGCCCCTCCATGCCGACTTCCAGAGGGGCTGAGCTCCGTGTATTCCCAGCAGCGGGGTAGAAGGGCTCTGTTTCCTGCCTCCTTGTCAGTGCTTACTGCTTTTATATTCTTGCTACAAGCCATCCTGGCTTGGGTGAGATAGAATTGCAGTGTAGTTGTTTGATTTACATTTTCTTCTTTTATCTCTTGATGTATGTAAAGTGCCGGAGCATATCTGACATGGTAGATTTTCAATAAAATATTGGAGAAATAAATGAATGACTAGGATCTATGTGTCAAATAATCTGAAAATGCCTGTTTTTGTTTGTTTTCTTTTTCTTTTCTTTTCTTTTCTTTTCTGGTACAGGGAATTGAACTTAGGACTTTGCATTTGCCAGGCAGGCACTTACACTGCTGAGCTATATCCCCAGCCTTATTTGTTTTCTTTTTGAGTAACAGATTTTACTGCTCAAAAAAGGATTAAGACTCAGTCAGCTGGTAGCAGGAGGTGAAGGAGTGGAGGCAGACAGAAGGTGGAGTGCAAAAGAGGCTGTCCCCAGTACTGAGGGTGCCTTAGAGGGATCCTGTGTCACCTGGGATGAGTCCTGGCAGGGATCTTATGAGGGACAGCCCAGACCAGTCTGGGGACATTTGAAGGCAAAGGCACAGTGCCTTACTTGCTGGACAAAGGCTGAGATGACAGATGTCCCCTTTGACCCAGCACCCCATGCACCATTAAAAACAGCAGAATGCTTTGTGCAAACAGGCAGCGTTGACAGTCATTTCCCTGACCCTGACGTACTGTAAGGAGAGGAGAGAAGGTTTGCAGTGCCCTTGAGCAGGGCAAAGTAGTGGCTGAGAGTGGCCAGGCACCTGGAGAAGCCTTGACATTCATACAAGCAGGACCCTGGTGACCAGCATAGTCCTGGTTTGCTAGCAGCTGCGGTGTCATTAGCCCTGAAGGTGCCAACCCTACTGGCTCCCTGAGCAGTGGACACAGGATGTGACCAGGGCAGACAGAGCTGGGGAAAAGATGCTTCCTCTTGGTGGGTGCTGCAGGAACCCACATGACTGAAATAATCTCTGGGGGAAAAAAGGTTGCAAGGACAGGGGGACAACTTGGGATTGATTTGTTGTCCTGGAAGTAACTAGGCCAAGTTTTCTGCTTCAGGTGTAACAGGGTTTGACAGCTGAAGTAGGCTGACATATAGGGAACCAATTTCCCAAAAAGTTCTATTTTTGTGCATCTCAGTTTGTGACTGTAAAATTTATACCCATACAGCAGCTCACTTATTATTTTTTCTCATTATCGTGTGCTGGCTGGTGTTTGGGTCCGGTTCAGGGGCTGCGTATTAAGCACAGCCCCACAGCCTCATCATTAGCAGCAGAATACTCACGCAGCGGCACACATGGATTCCCGAGCACAGGGCCAATGCGGAGGATTCCTGCCAGGGTTTGTTCCACGTGGGCTTCCAGGGTCACGGGCAGATCTTACTCATGTGGTAGCATCCAGATAGCAGCTTGTTGAGCAGTCTCTGTGTTGTGTCTCAATTTCACAGCCCACGTACGGTGTCTGCTTGACTTTTTGGCCAGTCCTTCCTCAAACTCAAGGCATCTTGGACAAAGAGCTTCTGGGAACTGGGTGGGAGCCCAAAGATCATTCCAGAAGTGGGTCTCTCATGCTAACACAGATCTGACATGAAAATAATTTCATTGCTTTAAGATTTGATGTCCTTGTTTGGTACTTAGGGTCCTATAGACCTGCATCTCCAGACATTTCTGTGAGTATGCATGGATGTTTTCTGTGAGTACTAGGCCTTTCCAGGCAGCTCAGCTGTCACTTACATTTGCCCCTTTGATGCCTGAAACTCCCTATTTCATTCTTTCCACTCATATTCACCCTTCAGGTCCTGGGTCCAATGCCACTTCCTTTTTTATATTTTATTTTAAAGATCTTTCATTTTTGTGGTTTTGGGGAGCGTGCTAAGCAAATGCAGTACCAGTGAACTACACCCCACCCCCACTTCTTTTTGGAAACTTTTTTTAACTGCCCTGAGCTCAGTCCAGGACCTTCAGCAGCCTTTAGGGTTGGTAAATTTCGTGCCAGCCACCGCGGTCATACGATTAACCCAAACTAATAAATATCCGGCGTAAAAAGTGTTTTAGAGACATGAATGATAAGACTAAATTTTATCTAAGTTGTAAAAAACTCCAGATACAATTGAAACCAAAAGCGAAAGTAGTCTTAATATATCTGAATACACGAAAGCTAAGACTTATACACACTTCCTTTAAGACACTTTTCACATTGTTCCTTAGTTATTTGTTTTATGACCATTACTTCAATGAGTAACATGAGGGCAAAGGTCATCTTCTAATTCATTTTGAATTATTTCTAGAAAGCCTCAGAGAGAGAGAGAGAGAGAGAGAATGAATCCCATGTGAATTGCAAGACTCTGGAGTCTTTCTGTGAAGTGGATGTGATTGGATCTGGTGCATTTGGAATGGTCCTTGAGGACAACTCTATCCCCATCTGAGTCCTAAGGGAGCCATGCCTCCCGAGAACCTAAATGAGTTCCAGTAACTTTAGTATCCCTGAGGCAGGACAGGCTGGGAAGAGGACATCTTAGCAATGCAGATTCTCAGGTCCCATACCAGACCTACTTATCGAATCAGGACCCAAGGAGTCCTGTACTTCCATGCAGCCTCCAGCAGATTTTCTGTATTCTGGTCCTGCCTTGGACTCACTCTAGGTCTCACCATGGCCACCAAGGCAGTGGCACTGGGATTGACAGAGTGGATGCAGGCTGGGATGGGAGGGAGTATCCATTACCATGAGGTGGGGCACCCCCTGCACCACACTCATTGCTGTCCTGACAGATCAAACCTTTTGGCACTCCCCTGAGGAGGAGATAGAGAGCTACGCCATCTCTCTGTGCATGAAAGGCATGTAGACCCTTGATGGATGCAGTGGTACGTGCAGCCTGTGAGCCCTGCCAGTTCTGGGTGTTGCCCGTTGTCAAGGCAGCACCTGGCTCCATCCTGTGGAGGGGAAAGGGGAGAAGCTCCACCACCCCAAGGAGACACGCTGCAGCCCTCCTGACAGGCAAAGACCGGGAAGGCAATGCTTTAGTATTTTATAAATCACTTGGAGGAAATTATGTTTTATTTATGTTCATTTTTGAATGTATTTGAATTTTTATTACAGATATTTTTCAAAGATGCAAGCATTGGAGGCAATCCTGGGGGAACATGCACCTCAAAAGAATGTGGCAAGGGCCAACCTGATTGGCTGGTGGGGGGTGGAATTATTCATACTTTAAACAGCAGTCTGAAGCTGGCTCTCCCAGGGACCGAATCTGAAGGAAACTCAAAAGTTTTAAATTGTCTGGCCCTGAAGCAAGGCCAGCAGATTGTTGTAGCTGCTGGTTTCAAACAGGAGCCTAAAGAGAATTCTTTCTGTGGTCTGTTGGTCATTTCAGAACTTTGGAAATGGAATGGTCAATTCATTAGAAAGAAATAGCAGGTGAGTATGGCGGACTTTGGGGGGCCTGAAGGGGAGAGACCCTGGCGCCTCGGGACCTGCACCGTGCAGTTGACTCGGGGTGCCGGGAGAACAAGGAGCTCCACCCCTCTCTGGGGTCAGCTGAGAGTGTGGCAGACTTTCGGCGGCCTGAAGGAGAGAGACCCTGGTGCTTTGGGACCTGCACCATGCAGTTGACTTGGGGTGCCGGGAGAACAAAGAACTCCTCCCCTCTCTGGAGGGCGGCTGTGATCCTGCTGGTGGGCAGGCTGAGAATCAGACATCTCATGTCGTCATGTCATCCTGTCCCATGTTCCCCCTCCTTAGCAAGTGGGAGCCAGTTAATTAAACATCTTGTGAAAAAATTGGCTATGTTATTTAGTATGAGCTCCCCATATGCAAAGATATGGACAACCATTTGGAAGAAAACAAGAGACAATATGACAGATAGTGAAGATCTCTGGTTGTCTAGCTTTGAAATTTATGCTTTCTTAAGTCCTGTTCTGTTCTGTTTTTTTGTGTTTAATTTTACCCCCCTTAAAATAAAATTAAAAAAAAATATATAAAAAGAGGGGAAAAGAAAATGCTCTAAAGGATATAACTGCATGTATGTTTAAGTGTGAAAGATAAATGACCACATTACTGTTTTTGTTAGATTGTTGAGCAGAACTGTTAATAGTCTCACTCTTTGAATGTCTACTTTGTGTGCTTTAATTTTGTCACTTGAACAACTATTTCCAATGATGACAGTATGTAACCTATCAAGTGGCGATTTCTTAGTGTTTTTGTTTTTGTTTTGTTGCTGTTCTTGTAGTTCTTTTATTTTTTTTGCCTTTGGAATTCTGTATTGTTGCTACCCTTTTTCTGTTTTGTTTGGTTGTTTTCTTTTTTGTTTTTTCTCTTTAAATAAAATTAAAAAAAAGAAATTAAATTGACAAATGATAGTATCCCCATTCAATGGAAGACTTACCTGACTATTAAAAATGTTTTAACAAAAATTTTTTAAATTGTGACAATGAAGCACCTGGTTTTAAACTGCAGGTTTAATATCAGTGAATTACAGAGCTAACAGAGGGAAGTGACATAGGCAGCAGGGAGAGAAGACAGGAGGAAGAGGAATTGGAGGTGACTCTCAGTGAATTGTGACAACCATGTTACTAGCTCCTTTCTCAAAATTCCCCTTCTCAGACTCAGGTTAACTGAGTCTGTAGTTGCATCCATTTATTGTTCCTGGAACTCAGATCAGGGACCAACTCCTTCAGCTGCCATTGTGACCACTGTCCATATTGATGGTCACTTCCTAGCCAGTGAACCATGTGGCTACAGGCGCCAGAGGACAAAATGGCCACCATGATGGTCCTTAGTGTGGACTAGGTCCATTTTGTGTGGAGTTGTGGTTGGTATCTCATGCTGGCTCCATGGAAGAGGACTTTGAATACTGTTGGAGCTAAAATGAAATGCGATGTGAGCATTTTTTTGTTTTGTGATTTTGCTGGTATAAACAAGTTACATATTCACTCCAGTTTTGCAGAAATGCTGAATTTAGGGACATAGTTTCCCTTCTGCATGACAGCATAAAGGTAGTCATGGGGGAAAATATGTTTTTAATAAATGAGGGATGCCATTCTTCTTTAAATGTGTCACTGAAACAGGATAAGGAAAATATTTGAGAGTAAAATGATGCATGCAAAGTACTAGATGCTCATATTTTCCTTGATCTAATTTTACTGTTTTCCCTGTTATATGATAATGGAATAAGAAAAATGGATACAGGCATGTGCCTGTAATCCCACACTCTGAGAGACTGAGGCAGGAAGATTATAAGTTTGTGTCCAGTCTGGAAAATTTAGCAACTTAGCAAGACTCTGTCTCAAAATAAAAAATAAAGGAGGACTGGGACTATAGCTCAGTGTGAAGGCCATGGATTCAATCCTCGGTATTTAATCCTCAACATATATTAGTTGGTATAGAAAATAATGCCGTAACAGAGGATGAAAAAGCAAGAGTCAGATGAGAATATTTTGTTGGTGAAACTCTAAATTCAAATTTTTTATAAGGCATTTGGGTTAATAAAATTAGCAGTCATGTGTTGACAACCACGATGGATAACGATGTCCAGGACAAGGTGGTTATACATCAGTTAACCCACCTCATGTGTACCTGAGGTGGTCCCTGGTGTGTGTGCAGCCTAGGTGGGCTCTGGAGGTGCACAAGCCTGACCAACCCCCTCACGTGCAGAGTGCACGCCTGTGAAATGCAGCTTGAGCAGAAGAAACTCAAGCAAAGGGCCCTTAAGTCCGGTGGTCAGTGCTACATTAGGATCATCTGCATGGAAAGCCCATAGGGTTTGGAAAATGTTGGTGTCCAGGCCCTAGCACAGGCCAGTTAAACCAGAATCACTTGACTTGGGGATCAGGTTTGGAAGTTCCCGGTGGTGGTGGGGAGCTCTTATCTGCAGCTGGTGTGTAGGACTGACGCTGCCAGCTCACTCTGGAGTGGGTGGGGACAGGGGCCACATGGTGAGGGCAGGTGAACTGGGTCCAGCAAGAATGACCGAACCCAGCGCTGGAGCCTCGTGCCCATCCTGAGGTCTGGCTCTCAGCAGGAGTGGCTCAGAGGGGCTTATCCTTCCTTCACACAACCCGTGCTTCAGGCCTCTTCATTTCTTGAAGTGTTGTCAAGCTTCCCAGTTTG
>PVJX010023332.1:0-29365 GCA_004027295.1 Dolichotis patagonum | reverse complement strand
AAGCACTCAGTAAAGTCCTTTCTGTTTCATGGAACAGATATGCTGGGTCATTTTCTAAACTGACACCCCTGTAACTTCTCCCTGCTTCCCTGTGGTGTTTTTCTACAGGGATGCAGGCTTTTCCCTGTCCCTGGTCTCTTTGCTCCAGCTCTTTCCACCTGAAGGATGGGGCTGCCCGTGTCTCTCATCACTGTGACCATAGTGTCCACAGGTGTCCTCGTAGTACACCACAGACACAGCCCATAGAAGCCAGAGGCACAGGTTTGTGCCATGCTGGCAAAAGCTCACCTTAAGATGGAAATAACTGCCATAGTACTAAAGAACTCACATGTGGCAAACTTCACTCCTGGAACAGCCTCGTACATGTAGAAATTCATTCACTTTCCCTAGTACACATGGCAGGGCCTAAGTGAAGAAAGATGAGAAAGCTCTTCACTGGTTCTTTCACTGAGTCCCTGACCTTTTGCCTTTTGTTTTGCTCCACACTCTCCACTACATGATCCCTGTAACCCACCACCGTGTCTCCTTGAGTCAGTGTCAGAACCTCTCAGTAACAGAGCTCCTTCCTGCCCAGTTCCTGCTATTCACCTTTGGTCAGGGGCAGACTTTTGCTTTCTAATAGCACAAGAATCACTGATGATTCACTTAGAGGACTCAGTATATTTTTTATCCTTTGTGTATTTTGTACACCGCAGGTTTATATAATAAATGTTTAAATCATTACAAGAAAGTTTAGTGTAAAAAATAAATTTTTTGTTACTAGGAAAGTTGCACTGAAGAGCCCAAGTCAATGCTGAGATTCAAAACAAATATGCTAATTTTGAATAACCATATTTCTTTTCTGACAAATAACTCACTTCAGAAGGTCAAAGTTATTGGTGTCTGGGAACATGAATTTTTCTATTTATCATCAGTGTCACAAGATGGACATTTAGTTGATCCAAGGATGATCATGCCAGTTGTTAAATTACTAAAACACAATCACTGATAAATAGCCTCTGCCCCTTTTCTCTATCTAGTTGTCCCAGCTCATTGAGTAAAACATGCCCCAGCAAATCCCACAACCTGTTAGACCAACCAACTGAGCAGGTGTCCAGCTAGTGTCTATTCCAACTGATCAGCACTCAACTCACCCGAGTTGTTACACACTTTTAGTATCACTCCAGAACCCTTGTTTGAAAACATATGCATCTAACCAACATAAATTCATCCAGCTGTTTAAAAAGAATCTAGCATCATAGTTATCAAATTTGAGCATGCAACAGATGCCCTGCAGGGTTTATTAAAACATATTCTGCTGGGTCTAATCCTCAGAAGTTCTGATTCAGTCAATCCAGGGTGGGGCCTGGGAGTTTCCATTTCTTACAGTTCTCAGGTGATCTTTAGGTTGCTGATCCACTGGTCTGCAGGAAGCTCCAGCAGAGATATATCTTGAGAACAATACTTCTCAAATATCAATGTGCATGATCATAACAGACATCGTGTCAGTTAGATTCTTATTTGTGAAGTTAGGCTTTTCTTTCAGGTGAGTTTAAACTTGAGAAATAAGGTTTCAGGGCACTGAAAAGATCACTCTTCACATCCACATAACGACGGTCCTACTTCTAAGTTTTCAGGTTTTTTTTTTTTTTTTGTATATGATTTTCTTCTTGTCTCCCTTTTTTCCCTTTTTTCTTTTTTTTTTTACTTTTTCACTTTACTTCCTTTTGCTCTTCCTTATTCCTTTTTCTTTCTTTGTTTCTTCTTTACTTCTTTTCTTCCCACACTTATACTCTGGTTTTTGAAGATTTAAAACTCCTACCCAATCCTCAGGATTCTATCTAGGATAAATTTTTAAACACACAAAAACTGAAGTCCTTATTTCCCAGAAGGAAAGATGTAAAAAGAAAGAAAGAGAATATGAGAAGGAGAAAGAGAGAAGAAAGAGACTACACCCAAACTTTCTTGGAACTTCATTCTTCCAAAAGTGAGGTCAGAAACAAGTCTAGGAAAATGCATGAGCGCACATGTCAGGGAAACAAAGGAACCAGTCAAGTGCAGAGCAGAAGCCTGTGTTTCTCTTGGCTAGAAAATACTTGATAAGGAGCATTTTTCCAGGTTTAAAATTTTCTCTCACTCACTGACTGAGCACCTATTTTGCTAAACATAAAAAAAAAAGTTGTCAGACGTGGTAAATCTGATTATTCTCTGAATTTTAATAGTGTTTGATGCTTTTTGGGAATAAGCAGACTTCTGTGAGCTGTCAGCTTGGACTCTCCCTGCCCTTGGGGCTGGGTAAGTATCTTAGCAGCAAATTCCATGGAAAAGTCTACAAGCCCCAGTACACTAAAGGCCACAAACACTGGTCCAGAATTTCTCAATTTCTGGAAACCAAAGGACATAGCAGAAATTTGTTTTTGTAGCTGTTTCTGAGAGTTAATTTTGAACTATCTTCCTTCCAGATGCAGTGAAGAGAGTTGGAGAAGAGCTTGTCCTATAAGGAAAAGGAGAGAGAAAATGTCATATATCTTCCTAGTGTATGGAGAAAAAAAAAAGAATCCACTCTGACTTCAGTTCATTCAGTGCTTAAAGCTTCCTAAGAGATGGCCAAGACAGGAGGATTGCAAGTTTGAGCCCAGTCTGGGCAATGCACTCATTTAGTGAGACCCAGTCTTAACAAAAATTTGAAAGACCTGAGGATGTAATTCAGTGGTAAAACAGCCCTGAATTCAATTCCAGGTATTGAAAGAGAAACAAAAACCAAAAACGAATAGAGCTGGGTAGTCTATCTGACCATGTGCCCCTCGCTATGTGATAGGTAATCCAATCTGGACTTTTAAATTAATTCTGAGAAGCTTAACACATCTAAATTTACTGCACCTTGAGCATCTAATCTGTAGAGGGCAGGGGACCCAAGCATCTTAACTGAGTACACGTCATATCACTTATGTGGAAGTGATGCCTAGAACCAAGCCTACTCTATGAAGCAGTGGTTCTCAACTGTGGGCAGATTTGCTCCCCAGCAGACTTCTATGGCTGTCATCTCTTGGGAGTGCTACCAACATCCAATCAGTAGAGGCCAGGAGTGTTACTGACTGCCCTGCAATGCACAGGACAGCCACTCGTAGCAAAGAATCATGGGTCCATGACACCAACAGTGCTTCAGCTAAGAAATCCGTTGAAAGGTGTCAACAGTCTCAATATCCACCTTTGCTTCCTAAATGAAAATGAGAGAAAAGGAGAAGTGCACAAGATGAGATCTTCCATATACAACAATGAATACAATTCCTGTCTGGGGTGGCAGAGGCATCAAAACCGGGGATCTCAAACTCAACAGGGGCCAGGAAAGAAATAAAAAAGGTAAAACACTACAGGAGCACACAGACACACACACACACACACGGAGAGAGACAATAAAGACGTTAGAAACACTGTACATATTTTTTATCATTATAGAAGAAAAGTAGCTTCACCCCCACATTAGCAATGATATCTTGGCAACAGAAGCAAACTCCAAAGAAGTAGAAGATGGTGACAAGAAGAGTCAACTGGAAAGAGCGTATGTCCCCTCCAGGACCAGCCACTTCTCTCTCTACCTAACAGTTATCATCAATATAGGATTAATAACCCAGGGCTAAAAGTGTAGAAAACTCAAAAGAAGGATTGTGCTGGGTTTTACTATGGAATCTGTATTTTTCAGTTTTTTGCTGTTCTTATTGCTCTGAAGATTGGAAAACACTGGTCATGGTCATGTTTTGCTGTATTTTGTTTTATTTTGTTTTGTTTTGTTTTCCAACATTAAATCTTGAACAATGACAAATCACAAATTGTAGGGTTTGGCAAAGGGCTGCTCTTTTTATTCTGGCCTATTAAGACTGATTTTTATATTTTTTAAAGTTGTAAAAACAAACAGCATGCAACAAAAACTGTATGTGGTTCATAAGGCCTAAAACCTTAGCTGACCTATTGCAGAAGGTTTATCCAACCCCTAATTTAGTACATAACATCAAAGTTTTTGTCTTCTAAATAGCTAGAGCAGTCAAATGCTCTACCACTGTGCTATAATAACAAAATTCAGGTAATCTATGGCTCATAAAACAAATGTACCAGAAACATTATAAGTTTAAGGCGTTAGTGTTTTTCTCAATGGCAAAATAGTTCCTTTGAAATTCTAAATGAAACCATCTTTTATCCAGTATTAATTATTAACAGTAATTGTCATGGTTACTTCTCACTTGGTAATTGGGAGTAGGAATTGGGAAAGGGGGAGAAATGTGTGATCATCAGTGGTAAAAGATCAAAATGAAACAGCCACATTATTGATTCTGCAAACAAGGCCCCCAATTTGGTGAGTCTTGGCTGACCACAAGCTTACTAACTAATTGTGACATCGAAGTGGAATTATGTCCAAAGTCTACAGAGTTCCAGGTTCTGTAATGACATGCTCAATGACATCATAGAGAAGTCGCCCTTAGGATCCTACAATTAGTAAGATGTAGCTGCAGTAAACCGCCTGAATCAACAGGAGAGGTTCCTCAGCAGTTCCCAGGTGCAAATCATGGTGCAGGTTATTAAAGACACGGCAAGTATTCGTTTGGCTTCATTGACTATTTCAAAAGTGAACACCTTGACAATAGATTCAATACATTATTTCCTCCACCCAATATTCCTTTATTGCTCTGAATCAAGGGCAGACCTTTTCATGTTTGCTCTTAATATTGTTCCTGGAGAGATGGTACAATCCAGAGAGGGAACCAAGGCCCAAACAGATCAAAAAGGACTTTCTTCCTGTTTGATTCTTCCTCCTGTTTCTTGCTCTAAGGATTTAGGCCATCTGGTAACATAATCTGTCCTGAATCTGATCCCATGGACTCTACCATAACTGCACCTGGGAAGTTATATGGAAGTGAGGAAGTTCTTATTATCCAGAGAAAGAAAGAAAACTCAGATGTGCCTATGAAGTGGAGTAGGGAAAACGATGTCTGTAGTAGCAACAATTTCCTAGGTAGATTTTTTATGAAGCCATTCCCCAACATCACATCACAACAAATCGAAATCTGTATTGTAGGTATATCATTCTTCCCTTATAAAGAAGGAAGCTGCCTCTAAAAGTGAGAGCTTAAGAGCCTTCCTCATTTCACAGGTGGTGGAGTGGGCATAAGAAACCAGACTGCAGATACCAGGCCTCACTTGAGAGGCTGAGAGTAGAAAGGCCTAGAAGACACAGGCCTTGAATTTCACTTCCCATGGCCCTCAGATTGGGACTTCAAACATTTTGTCAAATGCAGCCATACATAAAGTCACAAAAACAGTATTAACTACATTAAAAGAAGAAAATGTTATTAAACACCACACATTGTCTAATGTTTTAGGCTCTTCTCTCTCCAGCTATCTGGACAACTCACAGAGTGGCCAAGGAAGTCTGAGAATCATTTCCCTCTTCAGAGTTCTTTCCTAAGGGCCACTGTCTCTTTCTCACTCTTACAAGGTATGACGGAAATATACAGTGAAGTCAAATTTTAAATTCAATTTTTAAACAGAATTTAAGCATACTGCTCAAATTTTTAAAGATTTGTTACAGTAAAAGATATATCTTTTTCATCCATTCTGCAGTTGATGGGCATTTTGATTATTTCCAAGATTTAGCAATTACAAATTGTGCTACTATAAACATGGGTGCACATATATCACTGTGACACGACATTTTCAGTTTTTCTGGGAAAATATCCAGGAGGAGAATAGCTAGATTGAATGGAACTTCCAATCCTAGTTTTTTGAGGAATCTCCATACTGTTTTCCACAGTGTTTTTATATATGGAATAGTACTCAGCTATAAAAAGGATGATCTTGAGGCCTTCATAGGTAAATGGAGGCAACTTGAGACTATCCTCATAAGTGAAATAAATCAAACTCACATTTGTAAATATCATATTGTCTCTCTAGTATAAAAAATAATAAAAAACTGAAAGAGTAATAAGATCCAAAAATGTATAATAGATATTATAATAATGAAAGGGAAAGAAAGTGCTCTAAAGGATATAACTGTATGTATGTTTAAGTGTGCAAGATAGATAACCATACTACTAAGTTTTTGTTAGTTCATCAAGCAGAATACCTTGTACTGTCATTTTTTGATTGTCCATTTTTTATGCTTGAACTACTTCTAAGATAACAATATGTAATTTATCAACTAGTGATTTCTTACTGTTGTTTTTTTACTAGTCATTTCTTACAGTCATTTCTACCCTTTTTTCAGCTTTGCTTTTTTCTCTAAATAAAAAAATATATTGCTATTAATCCTTTTCAAAATAACCTCTTCAAACATACTTATCGCATTGTTTCTGAAGCACTTCTGTAAGTCCTCTTTCATGAGTGATAGTTGAGGTGTCATGGCTGCTCGAATGTCACAAGTCAATTCAAAATGTTGACATTTCATAGTCATTTTGACTTTGGGGAAGAGCCAGAAATCACAGTGTGTCAGATCCAATGAACAGGGAGGGTGAGGATGCACTGTGATATTTTTACGAGCCTGGCTTTCTGCTGGATAGCACCCAGTCACAGCATTTCACTACATTCTTCCTCAAAAATCAAAGACTGACAAAAGAGGACTTCCAGAACTGCTCCAGAAAGTGGCAAGAGTGATGGAAAAGTGTGTTGGAAGCTAAGGGAGTATTTCAAGGGATATTAATGGCAATGTGTCTCTTACAGTGATGTTTTTTAATTCCCCATATATTTTAATCAAGCAGATACCACCTTCTTTTGCAGGTGGACCTTAAGGTAGTGTCTGCCTCAACTCAAATTTTTTCTTTCTTCCTTCATTTTTCTCTTTATTAGCACTTAACACTAGCACAATACATATTTTACTTATTGATCTTGTTATTGGCTTCCTATTCTACAAGGTGAGGTTCACGAAGGCAAGGAAATTTTTGTCTTAAAAGATGACAGTTATAGCCTAGCATCATGCCCATTCCCTGGAATCATATAGGTCACAAGGCACCTGTTGAGTAAATACCTATACTATGGAATTACTCCCTTCAGGTAATCTAGTGAAATCCAGTTCCTGGATCCAAGTAGGTCCATTCAGATGCAAATCACTACCGGAAAGTAAAAGGTGCTGGGAAATATGAAAACGGCATCTACCTTATAACTGTGGAAGCAAGTGAGAAATGGAAACTTAGCTCTTTGAGAAGTCAGTTACTTGTCCTAAGGGAATTTCGATACTGAAGTATGTGGCTTCTTTGAGCCAGCAGACTCATCCCCTGAAACTCAATCAAATGGCAATATCGTAGTCAACTGTGCCTGTGCATAAAGCAGGCATGCCACTCATATGGAATTAATCTCATTCCATTTGAGGATAGGCACTTCTTAATGAATGACCCCATTTCTCATCTTGATGATTAACTGAGGGATAAACATGATGCTACTAAGAACAGTGAAAGCAAGGTGAGTTCCATCACTACGAGCTCAGGAGGTAAATTTGTGTAATAAGTAAAGAAATAGACTTGGAGTTAGGCTACCTAGGCTGACAACCCCAAACTAGCTGCTTGTAGTGAGAAAGTTGGTTGTTAGGAACTGCCTTGCTCATTGACTAGGAGAAAGTTAATGAACTTCAGTTTTCTCATTTGTGAAATGGAGATAAGAGTATATGCTCCATGGGGCGATAATAGAGATTATTGGACAGAGTACCAAGCATAAATAATTCACTTGAGTAAAGGAAAAAAATAAATTTTAAAAAGAGTATTGTGTAAGAAACCATAAATGCTCCAATAGTACTTAACACTTAGCCAGGAGCCATGGGAGGTATCCTTTAGAAACTTGCAGAGACAACCTAGGCATGAAATAGCCAGTATGGGTCACTGGCTGCTTATAAAGCAAGCAGATATATATGTAGTGGTCTGAAAGGGAAATCTTACTTAGATATTACAGACAGTTAATGAAAAACTTACTTAAGATAGCAAAAAATATCCCTAATCTTTAAATGTATATTTTTGACTATAGCTTTAATAATGATCATATCCCAAAACAAAATAAAAAATGACTCAGGATGTTAGATTAGTTCTTCTCCTTTTAATTTCACTATTAATGCTTTATCTGCCCTTGTTAAACAAAGACATTTAAAAATCAAGTGTTCATATCCATGGTGAATAATATTCCACTGTCACATTTCAACTTCCATTTTTCCCTGGGAAATCTGTATCTCCCCAGCAATGGTCATCATTACCAATCTGCATCACCAACTCATTTGGTGAGCAGACTTGTAATTTTTGTAGATTTTATTATCTTTTATGTGTATGTGCAAAGAGAAACACACCAGACCTCCAATACATTCAGAAAAGGTTGGGTCAGCTGCAGAACAACGAGATAGAAAACCTGGTTAAGGTTTTTCACAATGTGCCCTATCCTTTTATTCTCTGCCAGTCTTTATGATAGAGTCAGTGATTATATACGTGTATTCACCTATGTTCTGTTTTAGGATGAGTTGAAAGCATTTTTGGAAGCTGCTGGGCACAAACTTGTAGTGGTTGAATTTTCAGCAAAATGGTGTGGCCCCTGCAAATTGATAGGTCCTGTTTTTCATGTAAGTATCACCAGTTTCTATCTCATAGTTATAGAAAGAATTTAGCCCCCTACCCCAAGCAGTTTTTATGGGCTAATAGTTTCTTGAAACACTCAATTTGTATTGTCACAAATGATAGACAAATCATGTCTTACATATTTCTTTCTTGTCTTAGACCTACATTATAAAATATCCTAGTGAAATATTCAACTTACTTGTAGTTGTACACTTATATTCAGACCCTCTTTCTATTTACACATTAGTTCATATTTTATAGTCTCCAGATTAAGATATTGATGCCCATATAATATTTTATCTAATTTCTATGTCTCCCTACTTGAAAACTATTGTTTTATTTAGTTTGGCAAAATATGCCACAGAAGGCATTTGGAGGTATTTTCTTTTTATTTCTCCTTAGAAATAATGATGCTTATTATCATACCTTTTGTGAAATGTATTCTTTCCTCAACTGCAAGGTAATTTTTATCTTTCTACTATACTCTGCTCTATTTTCAGTGAGATTTCTAACATTTTAACTCTTTTTACTAGAACTCTTGAATTCACCTGGTTTCATTTTAACTAACCACAGCCTTTGACATTTAATTAAAAGTGAATTTATGGTCAAATAGAGAAATTAGCTACAAACCATCTCAGCATCCTTGCTATGCCTAAAATTCTCAGGATATCCAAAGGGAACATTTTAATACCTGATGGGCCCCTCCATTCTGATATTCAAAACTTATCACAGAAATAGCCAAAGCTCAGATGTTGGATTAAAACTCCACTCAGTGTCACACAATTAAAGCTGATCAAATTCCAACAGCCAATGACACAAATTTTCAGAGAGTAAAATAATTACTCTCAAATAATTGAGAAATGGAGCTCCTGACTTTGTCACAGTCAGAAGGAGGAGGAACTGCGAGGCTGCGAGGGGAGGGAAAAACAGCAGCAGAGCAACTTCAGGGAGTTAGAACTAGGATCAGGGAGCTATCACAGCTGCAACAGTCACAATCCCTTCAGGATGTCCAGAAAGCTAAATTTGGATGCTGGAACCCAGAGTATGGCTGCTGCTAACCAGTGCATAGCCCCTCTTAGTACCTCTGCTCAGTGTCCAGCAGAAACATGCAAGGAAACAGGAAGCAACTCTGCCTTACCTGCTCGCATTTCATGGATAAAACCAAATATGCATCCAGACTAGCTGCAAGAGAGTCGGGGAATCTTTACTTTCTTTTCCTCTCCAAGCTCTGTAGGAGAGGTGATTAACTAGCTAAACCTTTATGAAAGAGAAGAAAAGAGGAGGAAAGGATACAAGACATGTGAGACACATAAAATATAGATGTTTTTCACCCACAGAGGCTCTCTGAAGAAATTGCTAAAGGATGTAATAGAGCAAGAAAAAATAAGTGAATTACAAGAAAATGTGAGCTTTCAGAAGTGCTCTAAAACTAAGTCTTATGTAACCTCTTGGTCTCATTTGATCTAGGCCTGATGACTCAGAGTAAGCAGAGTAAACCTTTCCAGTAAAGAAAAATATTAGCATTTTCAGCTTTGCAAATCCTACAGTCTCTGTCCCAACAATTCAACTTCTCTCTTGTTAGTGCAAAAAAAATGAAAAAGCAAACTGTTCCAATAAAATTGTATTGACAAGAATGAATGAAGAACTGGATTTAGCCCACAGGGCATAGGCTATAACTCTGGACTAAGAGAATCACCAAGCACAGAACAGAATCCTGAACAGAGCATTTCTGGAAAAGGACAGATTGTGAATTTATTGAGAAATTGTGTGGTGTGATTATAAGAGATCAAGTAGTGTATGAGACTAACCCATAATGAATCCAACAGAACTGACAAAAAAAATAAGCCTCCAAAGGGAAACCAAGGCCAGATTAAGGACTTTGTGTAAAAATTTAATAAGTTGCCAAAGAGAATTGAAATAGAAAAACTTTAACAAGGATTTTGTCATGATGAAATGAGACATTTTAGAGGGAAAATATTAGAAAGGGAGTGCTGTGGGTCAAGTCCAGAGTCTTGTGCATGCTAGGCGAGCAGTCTACCACTGAACTTCATCACTAGCCCCAGAAAATATTTTTCACTTGTGCAACAGTGGGACTGGAAAGACCCAGGACAGGTAAACCAATGGGGAACGGTCTCAGTTGGAAGGTTTACCAGTGGCACCTGGAGAGAAAGGAACAATCAAATTCAGGAGACGTTTTAATTAAGATCAACAAACAAAAAACAGATTGCATATGAGAAAGAACAGAGCAGAAATTACTGTAGTGATTTCTGCACCTACTATTGTCTCCACTTGGCCAAGTTCTGGACACCCTGTATCACCCTTAGGAATGCTTTCATTTGACATAAGTCACTGGAAATGTTTGAGACACAATCCTGAAGCAAACAAATCAAGATACTAGTGAGTGTCCTTAAGGTATGGACAGATGTTTGAAAAGAAACCCATGCTGACACAGATTCTCTATCATCTACCTGCTCTCCAGACCTATTACCAATATCCTCATCACTTCTACTGCTAAAGATGTTCCCAGAACAAAGCAAAAGCAGAACAGGGTTTCTTTTTCTCTCCTTCCACTATCCATTACACGTAAGTGCTAATCCTGGGAATTAGATGTCCACTAGGTCAAATAGTCTCCATGATTCCCACTGGGGAGCATCCATTTTTCTCCAGAAACAGGTTAATTGACAGAAACTAACTAGAAGTCAGCTGGCAAATGAGTCTGGGAGCTCTAATTTTAATATATAATAAAATATATTATATATTATATATAATATAATATATATGACAATATAGAGCATATAAAGCTAGCAACGGAATGGAGAGCCATGAGAGTGATACTCACCATGAAAATGCTATTAATCACCTTAACCAGAACAGCCTTCTACCTCTATCATCAGTGTCACCACCTTCCAAAAAACCCTTATACATGCCGAGCAAGCATTCTACCACTGAGCCACGACCCCCACACACACACCTGAAAACTATGTTATGAACACCACTGAAAATAACTCCCTTGAGCCCTTTCTCAGGAAAAGGCCACTATCTTCGCCACTACCTCACAGAGTAAATCTGTGCACACCACACACATTTTGTTATTTCTTTGCTTTGTGCCCTTCTCAAACTTTGAAGCACTAATCTTCAATTGGTTCTCTTGACTTTGCTTCTGCCATTCTTTATTATTTTTTTTTAGACAAGGTTTCACTATGATGTTCAGACTGGTCTTGAATTGACTTTGTAGCCCAGGCTGGCATTGAACTTACAGTGATCCTCCTGCCTTACTTCCCAAGTGCTGGGATTACAGGCTTGTGCCACCATTTTCCATTGATTCTTGCTCAGCTTTGGCATCAAATGATATTTGACTAAGTACTTCAAGTTCTACAGAGTAGTGACATGCTGGAATGATGCTTAACTGGTTTCAATATTTCTGATTTCTCAGAGATTCAAATGTGTATTTTATTTTCAATCATAAGCTAATAGAGAATTTTTTTATTTTGAAGGCAATGTCTCTGAAATACAAAAATGTAAGGTTTGCTAATGTGGATGTGGATAAATCACAGGTAAGAATCTTAAGTACTCCACATGGATTTTCAAAACTCAAACCCAATGGAATTGTATAGCACTGTCTCTGGGATTACATAATCAATGTAAAATCAACTAGAAGCTGATTTTTTTCCCTGATAAACAGTAGTAGACTCCAACATAATATTCCTGTATGTTTTGTGCGACTGTTAAAACGCTAGCAAACACCTGCCTCTTCTACTCTTCTCTCCTCTCCCATACAATGCTGACCTCACTAAACAATCCTGACATTGTTCACCACAGAGTGCTCTGCACTCTGTCTCAGAACCCTCAGACAAAATACATGAGCTACACAACACAGTGTCCAATATAACAGAAGTTCCATTTCTCAATTTTCTTCAAACTTTATTAAAGCATGACATTGTTTAATTATTCTTTGGGCTGAGTCATGTATGTGAATTGAAAGCACAGCTAGGATCATTATTTCTTTGTGTTTTTATATTGTGGGTGGTGTAACCATCACTGCAGTTTACTATAAAAGATCTTCATCATTCTGAAAAGAAACACTGGACTCTTCATCAGTTATACCCTGTTCCCTCCATCCTCCTCCATGCATCAGGGGCCAAAAATCTATATTCTCTCTAAGTCAGCTTATTCCAAATAGTTCATATGATGGGATCAAGAACTACATGGTCTTTAATGACCGGCTTATTGACTTTAGCCTGTCTTCAAGGTTCATCTATTTTATAACCTATATCAGCGTTTCATTCATTTTATTGCTGAATAGTATTCCATTGTATAAACACCCCTTTTACTTATCCATTCATCTACTGATAAACAGATTGCTCCGACCTTATGGCTACTGTGAATATAAACATGACTACACAAGCTTCTCTGTGTACATAAGTCTTCCTTTCTCTTGGGAATATATCCAGAAATGGAATTGTTGAGTCTCATGTTAACTCAACATTTAACTTATTGTGAAACTGACAAACTGTTTCTCACCGCAGTTGCAACATTAGATATTCCCAGTATCACAGTAGGAGGGCTCAGACTTCCCCATACATGTTATTGTCTTGTTTTTTTTAATTATAGTTCTCTGGTTTTTAAGATAAACTAAAAAACGCATTTTTCTACTAGTAACATATTTATTAGTTGTTGTCGTTACCTTGGTTATGTAAATTATAATGTAGTGTGTGTGTGTGTGTGTGTGTGTGTGTGTGTACTGTTGTAGGAAAGGAAATGGATTCAATGCCAATAGAACAATGGTTATATTAAAGAGAAATGTCCATTTCTCCTGACCCCTGGGTAGCTAATTTTCTTTTGACTTCCAAACAAGAAACAAAAAATGCTATTTGGAAGCAGTTTGGAATGAATTAATCTTTCGTGATTTAGGCCTATTTTCGTATCTTTAGATTCCAAATTTTTCACAAACATAGATGAGCAGTGACGTGACTACAAGGTTTACAAGAACGAATTATGTTGGCTTTTCTTAAAATCAGAGACTAAAATATACAGTGTATGTTACATTTTTAAAAATGTATTATAGTAAAAGACACTTCGCCATTAATCTTCCCCAAAATGCTCCCCTCCTTTTGGACACATATCTTATCATTCCTGCAGCTTCCTAAATCAGCTCTACAAGTCTTCTTTCATGCATGTCTTTATGAACTATGATCAAAAATAGTGTGAATGCTGCTGCTAAGTGTCAAACAGAAAGACAGGCTCATAAAAACATTTTGTGGGGTCCTCATCCGTCCTATAGGATCTGGCACCATGCCACTCTGGTTTTTCCCCAAAGTCAAAAATTACCATAAAAGGTAAACAGTTAAAATAGATTGGGGCATTCAGGTAGCCACAACAGTATGGGGACTTTGAGAATCAACCAGTACGATTACACATTCACAGGCAGGACAGACTCTAAAGTGTCAGATGGCCCTGTGTTTTAAGACACATCTCCTGAGAAATCAAGTAGTGTGTTTGATACAAAGAGAGTACATCACAATTGCTGACTTCATGCCATTTCTTTCTTTCCTAGGAGTTGGCTGAATTTTGTAACGTCCAAGCAATACCCACATTTCAAATGTTCAAGCAAACCGAGAAGGTATGTTTCTGTGGAAATAAGCAGGGCTGAATTAAGTTCCGTCAGAACTAAAACAAAATGAACAAAACAAAGCAAAAACAGAACAAATGCCTGGGTACTACTGCATTTTATTTTTAATACTTAGCAATGTAATTCTTAGTTTCTAATCTCTACCTACTAGTGAGGGATTGAAATATATGATTAATAGTAAACAAATAAATCTCCCAATTTAGACCACCTGAGCCATTCAAATCCATAATAATTACCCCATTATTATCCCAGCAGTAGAGCCATAAAAAAATCTTTCCAAAAGGATATGATGAAATTCTCACATTAATATATATATAAATCATTAACAACATCTAGGGGACTGTCAGTGAAAACTATCACAAGATAATATACAAAGTGTGACTGAAAAAAAATGTGATGAATATATTTTTAAAAACTTTATTACAGTGAAAGATAACAATCCCATGAATTCCCTTCAAAATATTCCCTCTAGACTAAACACATTTATACCACCATTTTTGCCACTTTCTGAACCACTGCTGGAAGACTTTTTAGTGTCTATATTTTCACTGTCATGGCTTCCTCAATGTTCTGATTCAAAATATTTACTTTCCATGGTCATGCTGACTGTGGAGAAGAGCCAGAGGTCTCACTCTGCCAGGCGGGTAGATCAGATGGCTGAAGATACACGGTAATATTTCCTAGCATGACTTCCCATTGGATGGCACTTGGAAGAAGAATTTACCAATTTTTTTTATCACACTTCATAAAAGCAATTGTAAAAGAAGACTTCTAGAACTGTTTTGGAAAGTGGCAAGGAGGATGGGATAAGTTTAATGCAAGGAGCAATAGCATGAGGGGATTAATGACAATGTGTGTTTTACTGTAATTAATTTCTAAAATTTAAATATTCACTGTATATTTTATCACACTTTATAACCTACTCAGATTCTGGGTTCAGATTTCTATGGTTCAAATACCAGCTCTATCACTTTCCAACAGTGGGACTTTGCATTAATATTTATATCTTATTTTTCTTGTCTGTAAAATTAAGAATAATACATTTTCCTGTTCAGGATTGTTGGAAAATTAAATGCAATTACATTAAATATTAATTAAATAGTTACTAACATAACTAAATTGATAGACTTATCATGCCTTTCAGTGATCAACTTGTCGTGTTAGTTGTTATCTTGAACATTTTGTCATAATAAAATGTCTAAAATGTTTGGCACAAAATGAGACTGACAGACTCACGGCTGAGACATTAGCAGTTGTGCATACCTCGTGCAGCATGTGTAACAAGCTTAGAAGGCACAAAAACGTCTGTTTCTTTACACAGAATTGTCTCATTCCTGGAAACTTATTCTATAGCAATATCTCAAGGAAAAATGCGCAGCTAAGTGTAAAATAATTGTAGCATAATTTATAATTTCAAAAATGAAAGCAAACTAAATGTCTTTTCTAATGGAATTACTAAATGATTACAATACATATGCTCTATGAAATAGTACACAATTAAAAATCTTATGAAGACTATATTTAAAGTTCACAAATTCACACTTAGCTTTGTAAAGATTATGTCCACAATGTGAAGAATGAAGGCATTTGATATGTCAGCTGTAGTTTTATAGCTTCTATTTGTTTCCATGTATTTGCTATAGTGCAATTTGTATAATAGATTTAATTTAATTAAAAAATGAAACTACATATACCCTCCCCCCAGATTTTTACTTGAAAAGTAAAGCTATTTAGCATGCACCCCACTTACATATCAAGTTGCCTATGTATCACCTTTTATTGTCTTTCCTCTCCATCTCAGCAGTGAGGGTGCTTTCTTCCTTCAGATTTTATTCCACCCATGAATCTTGATCACATTCCTCCCCTTCTGTTCCAGGCTTCTGTCCATCAGTTGCCTTCTTTCAGATTTGGAGCTTGGATGCTGGAGTTTTCCTAGGATCCATTCTCCATGTCTATTGGCAGGACTGTGATACTCCAATGAGGAGCCATCCCCTTCCCATTTTGGTTTATGTGCCTTCTTTGGGCTCCATCTCTAGGTTTAGACCAGTCAATGAGCTCCATCCCCAGCAGGAATAGATCTTTAATTCTAGTCAAGCCAATCTAAGTCAAACTAGAAGCAATTCCAGGCTTTGTTAAGAGAGGTGAAAATCTTCTCTTGAATATCACTGGATTTAAATTAAGGAAGACTTAGTCTCGAAGCTTCTACAACCATCTTGTCACCATAGAGAAACATAAAAATGAAGCCACCATAAAAATGGACACAGAGTCAAGCCAAGAAGTACTGATGGTATCAATTGAGTCCTGAATTTATCCATGCCTGAAGCCTAACTATCTCCATATAAATTTGTGATGGGTTTTTCTCTCACTTGCGGTCAAAAAATTTCTAAGGAAAGCAGGGTGTGATGGCACACATCTGTAATCCCAGATGGTGTAATCCTAGGAGGCTGAAGCAGGAAGATCACCATGAGTTCAGGGCTAGCCTCAGCTACATGGTGAGCTCTGCCAGCCCAAACTACATAGCAGGATCCTGTCTCAAAAACAAAATTCCAATGAGTCTATCTGATGTTCTTTCAGACTACTCTCCTTCATTTTATGGTCTAATTTTTGAAAGAGTAGACTATATGTACTTTGTCTAATTTTTATCCTCCATTTATCTCCTCATCAGTCTGCTCTCTTGAAGGCCCTCAAGTATCTCCAAGCATCTAACCTACAGTAAATAGCCATTTCTTATGGTAAATATAAGAAACTGTGCTCCTTGTTTACACAGAAGCACTATTAACTAACCAGCTTCCATATTCTGGAAACTTCCCCTGTTGTTGGCTTCCATCCCTGGCCCCTCCCCAAGTACTCATCTGGCTCATCTCCTCCCAAGTGTCCAGCCTTTGCATCTTGCCTTCTCTCTGTTAGCAAGTCAATCCCTACTTTTAATTCCATCTATGAATATCATTTACTTCAACACCTGAGACAGCCTTCTTTCCCCAGAAGTCAGCTTCACAGCGTTGTCCTCCTGTCTTAGATCTTTCTGAAACTCCATCTATGTCACTCCCATATTTAAAATTTGGTGCCCCTCACCCTTCATTGGCTACAGAATTAAAGCTAAACCCTTGGATTCAAGTCGAGCATTCAAATTTCTCCATAATTTTGACCCGATCTACTGGTCCATTCCCTTTCTGTTTGACTCAGATCTTAACTTCACATACTTTCTCACACTATTCTGAGTACCTAGAGTGGTCCATATCTGATTTGAACTTTCAGTATCCAGAAGAATCATAGGTGGATATGATATGATGAATGGTAAGCAAACCTTGAATGAATCTTGATGAGTGGTGTACATGATGAATGAATATGCAAATGAACAAACAAATAAATACCTTTCTCTTTGCTGTGAATCACACCACTAGCTCCACCTCCCCTTACAATTCAGTCCTGGTACAGTCTGATTGGGAGCAAGTTTCTTTACAGCTCAGCACA
Organism: Dolichotis patagonum; assembly: GCA_004027295.1. Taxonomy (NCBI): domain Eukaryota; kingdom Metazoa; phylum Chordata; class Mammalia; order Rodentia; family Caviidae; genus Dolichotis; species Dolichotis patagonum. The sequence goes on along the minus strand of PVJX010023332.1, from coordinate 11,713 downwards.
ATTTTCTGTTCTTGCTCCTTCTGCAGTTGATGTTGCTTGGTGGACGCTGCCACTCAACGGTTTTTACCTCTGTTTCATGATGATACAAGACTCTAAGTTCTCAATTGATTATGTGTCTAGGCTCTTGAGCAAATCCAAGCCATGTTTTTAAGCAAAGGCTTGGAAAAGCATTCTTTAAGATGGGGCAGGAGATATCTCAACTGTGTTAAAGGGCATAGATCTCTTCAGTTGATGGACCAAAACACCTGCACTGCAAGGATCACTTCGTGAAACACTAAGAATATATCCACTTTCTGTTACTATATCTGAGATAACAAACTCAGGTTTATTTTGGCTCGTGTTTTTGGAGATTTTGGTCATCACCATAGCTTTTGGATTTAAAGGAGGTGGCCTGGCAGAAACTCATTTGTGTAAATTTCCTTCCTCTTTCAATAAAAGTGACTAGGAAGCTTTTATTGACATCCATTCTCTTCCTGGGGGCAGGGAAAAATTACATTCAGTTCTTTAAAACCTCTTCCATTTAGTCTGTTCCACCCTTTCATTTAGAACGACACAACTAGATATTGATTTAACACAATTAAGTGCTATTTATCCCTTATTATTTTTTAAAGAAAGAAAAACTAGTGTCCAGTTTCTATTAGGATCATTACAAGAAGTATGTTTACATTTCTAGTAAAGCATCTGGCAAAAGTCCATTATCCATTATATCCTTTTAAATGTACATAGCATAAAAGCTTTATGAGAATTCCTTCTAGAACCCAAAAGAATATTGATCTCTTTGGAAAAGATGGTTTGTTCCTATAACCTCGTGTTCCAGAAAGATTCATTCTGATAAGTTCATTCTTGTGATAAAAAGAATCAAGAAACTCCTTGAAATTCTTTTTTTTTTTCTGTGCTTCCAAGGATCTCAGCATTACCATCTCCACTCAAATTCAGTAATCTCCTTTTACTTGAGGTTTCCTGGTATTCCCAGTTGTCGTGCCCACACTAGATCACCCTTATGGTTTCATGGGTTTATCTTGCCCTTGTTTCTTGTTCATTTTTATTATTTTTGAGGTATACAAATCATAAAATAAAATCTAATGCACCAAAACAAATAAAACCCTATGCAATTACTCAAAACCAAGGTAGTTAATGAACATTTCCTAGTTGTTAAAATTTTCATCTTTAAATAAAAAGCCAACAGGGATACAATATAAGTGATGGTTGTAATTATGTCACAATTTTAGTTCAAAAGAAATTCCAACTTGGGAGGCTGAAGAAGGAGGATCATTTGCAAGTTTGAGACCAGTCTGGGCTCCAAAGTGAGCTTAAGACCAGCCTGAAATGCATTGTGAGACCCTGTCTCAAAAAGACAAAAGAAAAGGGAAGAAAAATTCCATGTTAAGATAGACTTTTTCTTTCCTAATGTTAGATCATGAAATATATGAATGAAAACGTATTACATAAAATGATACATTGCCATTACATTCCCTTAAAATACTCCCACACACACACACACACTTCAAACACCCTTATCCCATCATACTTGCCAATTTTTAAAGCAATTCTGAAAGTCCTCTTTCATGAGTATTGTCACAAGTATGATCAAAAGTATGACAAACAATGCTGCCAAGTCCCATCCAATGAAAAGACAGGCTTGTAAAAATGTTACTGTGTGTGCTCATTCACCTGAGGCTGGAGCTAGCACTATGTGACATCTAGCTCCTCCTTGAAGTTGCGATGACAATGAAAAGTAAACATTTGGAATCTGTTCAAGACATCAATGCAGCCACTAGAGCACAGCTGAAGGGTTTCTAGAACTACTTCAGAAAGTCGCTAGAACAACAGGACAAGTGTTTTCAAAGTGAAGTAGAACATTTTAAGGGCAGATGAATGACAATGTGGGGTTTTTTTTGCTGTAATAAACTTTTAAAATTGTAAACATTCACCATATTTTTCAATTACACCTCATAGACCCTAGTGTTTTCATCTAAATAGGACAATACAACATATTCCAGGAAGGTTTACTGTGGTACATAAGTTCATTTCTGAGATCTTTCAGATGGGCACCCAAAACTTTGGCTAGTTTTGTAACCAGAATATTAGACAGTATTCTATTACTAAATAGAGCAGTCTCCTTTTATCCAAAGGCAGTGTGACCCAAGACCCTCAGTGAACAACTGAAACCACGGAGATGGTTGGACCTTATGTCCATTGTTCTCCCTACGTATCTTTCCATAAATCTGAGCAACACAACATACATTTGCTTTCCACTGCTAGTAAGTCACACACTTTCACCTTTTCACAAAACAGAAGCACATTTCAGCTTCTTTTTGGCGTATTTGAATTGCCAGCATCATACTCTTTCACTTTGGCATCATTATTAAATAAAACTAGGGTTACTTGAACGTAAGCATTGCAACACTATGATAATTGATGTAACAATGGAGACATGTCTGATTAGTGGGTTACAGGTAATGCATAAAATCTAAATACTCTGGACAAAGGGGTCATTTATTTCACAGCCAAAATAAGTGGGATGGCATGAGATTTCATCATCCAGAAGAGCATGATATTAAAAATTTATGAATTGGGTTTTTTTCTGGAATTTTCTATTTAATATTTTCAGATCATGGTTGTCCAGGTAACTAAAACCATAGAAAACAAAACTGCAGTTAAGAGGGGAACAACCATAGTTCATACATTTGACTTAGAGACCCTCTAAAATCCAAAAAGGCTATAAACACCTTTCTCCAGAAAAATGAACATATACTAATAAACTAATATTTGCTAAGGTATTCTATAACCTCTAAGGCCCACTGATGGGACCCTGAGTTGATAACTTTGGGGTGTGTCTGTGGAATGGGAGAAAAGAAGGAAAAACAAAGAAATAGCAAGTCTTGAGCATCTCTTTAAATAATAACCATCAAAAGTTGACTTCATCGTTCATTCTTTGATACTAGACTATTACTGGAGCCCTAGGATCTAGTTGTGTGTTTATCTCCCTGAAAATTTATAAATAAGAAAACATTTAGAAATACAGTTTATGGGGTGGGGACCAAGATGGTGGAGTGGTAGGCAGCAGAGAAAGGGCCTCCCTGTTGCTGTCCAGACCCTGGAATATATCATGTGAGGGAGACAAGAAGGGTGGGAGAGAAGTGGGTTCAGGCTCACTGAGATTATCCACCACCCTGCCAAAAAACTACTTCTGGTTTGCTAGGGTAGATTGGCATGGATTGGGACTCTGTCTCCACACGCTGTCTACCAGTGACAGCAGAGACAAACCTGGAAGTGGACTTGTTCTCTCTCTCTCTCCTCCTTTGTTTTTTGGTTGTGGTTTCGTTTGTTTTTGGTTTTTTTCCCTTTCATTGTTTGATGTTGTTTTTACATGAGTGTGAATGTGATTTCAAGCCTCTTTGTGGTTGTGGCTCTGTTCTACTCTTCTTTTTATCTCTTAATTTTCTCTTTCACTCCAGTCTTCTGCACCAGTTTCCCAAAGTCAGTGTGACTGCCTTTGTCCTCCAGCATTACTTGTAATCTTTTTCTCTTCTTCTACCTATTTTTTCTCTAACACCTCTTAAATTTTAACCCTGAGGGTAAAATTGACATATTAAGGACTTATACATTTCATATAATTTTCTAATCTGTTTTAGATTTTGTAATATAATTACAAATCTAGTTCATACAGTTAAAGGTGGCAAATTAATGGTTACCTTAGTTTGTCACTTTCTAGGCTGTGATTGCTGCCACTCTTATTGCTGATGGTACCTGTTTAGCCAAAACTGACATAATAGTTCAAATCAGCTGTTCTTCCTGGTATTCCAAGACTGAGATTGACTAAGGGTCATAGAAAATACTGTTGCACAGTGCCAAAGAACCCAGGGCTGAGTCAAATAGGAAGCAACTTCTCAGCCCCAAAAAACTGAAGACATGGGACCTTGCAACAGACTCAAAACCAAAAAACCATTACACCTAGAAGATACCTCAGAGAAGCAGTCATTTCCTCAGGGTTCTAAATACTAGCAATAATACAACTCACTATAGTCAATGTACAGCATTATCCCAGGAATCAAACTAAAAAAAAAAAAAAAACAAAGAAAGAAAGAAAGAAAGAAAAGAAAGAAAATGAGAAGACACTTAAACAAGATGTAATCTCTGACATCTGCTCACCAAATGCAAATTCAGGGGACAGTGAGGTGGGACAATCCAAAAGCCACTCATGTGGCTTCTCTAAAGTGGTAACAATAAAGTAATTGAATGATGCTCTAGAAAAAAATCAAATCAGAAATAACTTATCAGATAACCACAGAGATAATGTCTACAATGAAAACCACGCTTAGTGAGCCTCAAACAAATACAAAAAAAAATTGGAATCCATAAGGTAGATTCAAACAGATATACAGGAGAACAGAAATTCTATTGAAAGTATTCACAGCATATTAAACCAATGTAAAGACAGGATCTCAGATATAGAAGACAGGCTTGAAGTTAGCAATCAGGAAAGAAAGATTCCTTAAAAATAGTAAGGGAACATAAGAAATCAGTGCAGGAGCAGCAAGATGAGGCAAAAAAGAATAACTTAAGATTGATTAAAGTCAACAAAACATCAGGAGGTAGCATAAATGAAATTTTTTTAAAAAACTGTTCACAGATGTCATGGTGGAAAACTTTCTTGTTAGGGAAAAAAATTAACATATAGATAAATGAGACATATAGAGCTCCAATCAGGCACAATCAAAAAAAATCTACAGCCAGACATACCATAATCAAGATTCCAGAAATTCAACACATGAATGGAATCTTAAAAGATGTTAGGGGAAAGAAACAAATCATCTGTAAAGGAAAGTCTATCAGAATCACAGCTTACTTCTCAACAAAAACCCTCAAGTTAAGGAGAGTGAAATATTTCAAGTTCTAAAGGAAAATAACCTTCCACCCAGATTGATGTACCCTACAAAACTATCTTTCAAAACTGGTGGAGAAATGACAAAGAACTGAGGCAATTTATGACCACCGAACCAGCACTCCAAAATATTTTGAAGGACATTCTAGGAAGAGATAACAAGGACTACAATTCATGAACTCCAACAGGAGGAATCTACCAGGCAAGGCAAACAATTAAACAGAGGGAGGGAGAAAAAATGGTGGGAAGCCAATGCCAGGAAAACAACATGACAAGGGTAAGTCAATACATATTAGTTATAACCATGAATGTTAATGATCTCAATTCACCAGTCAAAAGACATAGACTAGAAGAATGAGTCAAAAAGAAGGATCCAACAATATGCTACATATGAATAAATCCATAGTGAAAATAAATTCATAGTGAAAATCAAAGGATGGAAAACCCTATTCCATGCAACAGGAACCTAGAAAAAAGCAGGTGTTGCTATTCAATCTGCTATCAAAGTGAATTCAAGCTGAGACTGATTAAAAAAGAGAAAGAATGTTACTACGTCCTTGCAAAGGGAACAATCCAAGAGGAAGAGATAACAATCATAAATATATATGCATCAAATTCTAGTGTAGCCAACTATATAAAACAAATATTAATGGAATCAAATAAGCACTAGTACTATTGTATTGGGGAAGCTCAATAGCACACTGTCACAAAAAGACAGATCAACTAGACAAAAAATCAACAATGAAATATTAGAAATAAACAGACTTTTGAACAAATGGTCTTAGATTATGCCTACAGAGTGTTCCATCTCATGACATCAGAATACACATTCTTTTCAAATGCACACAAAATGTTCTCCAAAATAGCTCATAAAACATGCTCAGGTAAATGCAGAGGAATTGAAATTATCCCATGTGTATTATCAGACCATAGTGCAATGAAATTGGGACTCAATGGCAAAAGAAACCACAAGAGCTTCATAAATACACAGAAATTAAATAAGACCCTCCTGAAAAATTAATGGGTCATAGATGAAATTAAAAAGAAATTAGACAGTTTCCACAACTAAATGATAAAAACAATACAACATATCAGAACTTGTGGGACACAATGAAAACAATTCCAAAAGGGAAATTTATAGCAGTGAATATTCACATCAGGAAAACACAGAACGTGCAAACAAGTAATTTAATTGTGAACCTGAAACTTGTAGAAAAAGAAAAGAGGGCTAAGCCAAAAGCTCGTACAAAAGAGGAAATTACAAAGATCAGAGCAGAAATTAACCCATTGGAGACTAAGAAAACAATAGAAAGATTCAATGAATTGAAGAGCTGGTTCTTTGAAAGATTAAATAAAATTAACAAACCCTATTCAACCTTATCAAAAAAAAGGAATGAAAAGACTCAAATCCCCACAATTAGGAATGAAAAAGTTGAAGTTACAACAGACACTGCAGAAATTCAGAAGATCATCTACATCTGCTTTGAAAATTTGTACTCTAATAAGACAGAAAATTCTGAAGAAATGGACAGATTTCTAGCTACATATAAATAACCAAAACTGAATCACGAAGATACAAAAATCCTAAATAAACCAATATCAATCAGTGAAATCAAAGATGCAATTAAAAGCCTACCAACAAAGAAAAGCCCAGACCCTGACAGGTTCATTACTGAATTTCACAAGAAATTTAGAGAATTCATAATGCCACATTTCTCAAACTCTTTAAAGAAGTTTAAAGGGGATAAATACTCCCAAATTCACTCTTGGAAGCAAGCATTGCCCTAATACCAAAACTGGAGAAAGACCCAACTAAGAAGGAAAACTAAAAGACAATCTCTCTAATGAACATATATGCAAAAATCCTCAATAAGATATTAGCAAACAGAATGTAGCAAATCATCAGGAAGATAATACTCCATGACCAAGTAGGGGTAAATACAAATGAAATACAAAGACTATTCACAGAAATAATTAAGGAAAACTTCCCAAGCATAGGAAAAGGACATGATATTCAGATGTATGAGGCATACAGAACTCTAGCCAGGCACAACCAAAATAGATCTACACCCAGACATATAATAATCAAGATCCCAGAAATTCAGCATAAGAACAGAATATTAAAAACTGTCAGAGAAAAGAAACAGATCACCTATAAAGGAAAACCCATCATAATCATGACAGACTTCTCGACACAAACCACCAAACCAAGAAAGAAAAAAACCCTGAAAGAAAAAACCTCCAACCCAGATTGATGTACCCTGCAAAACTGTCTCTCAAAATTAATGGAGAAACAAGATGCTTCCATGACAAATAGGAACTGGGAGAGTTTGTGACCATAAATCCAACCATACAAAAAATACTGAAGGACATTCTAGAGAAATAGAGAGAGAGAAACCCTGGTTTCAGGAACAGTGGCAGAAAGGCCTCAATGAATGGGACAGGCAGTGGAATGAAGGAGAAAAGTAGACAACCAACGACAGAAAAATAGCATGGCAGAGATGAAGCAGAGAAGATTGACCATAATCGCTAACATGGATGACCTTAATACACTAACAAAAAGAAACACAGGCAAAGTAGATTAGGAGATAGGGTCCATCAAGATGCTCTGTATAAGAAATATAGTTAACCTGAAAGAGGGTTTATGGACTGAAAGTCAAAGATGAGAAAATAATGCTCTATGTGACAGGGAACCAGAAAAAAATGTGGATAGCTCGCCCAGCAGCTGCAGATAGGTTGGAAAGACATAACATTTTTATACAATGTAGAACTACTCAACTGTAAGGAAGGAAAACCATGAGGCTTTTGTAGGTAAATGGATACAACTTGAGATCAAGCTCAGGGGGAAAAAGGCTCAGAATCACTTAGGCAAATAGCAAGTTGCCTCCCTAATCTAAAACTAAAGAAGTTAGTGGGATACAAAATGTACAATGCAAAATGTACAATGCACCCTGTGAAAGTGAAAGGGAAAGAATTGTCTAAAAAGGGAAGGCAGAGGACATTGTTAATCTTGTATCATGATTTGAAACCCACATTGTTCTCATCGCTCTGTTTAGTTTGTTTATATTCTGTTCCAGTCTGTTTACTTGTACTAGATTTGAGGACACAGACAGCTATTCCAAAGATAGCAGGATATACTATGGTATATCCATTTTTAATTTCCTATTAACTTAATCTGAAGCCCTGTATTACTTACACTGTCTTGTTACGACTGATTTTATTTGAATGTGGTTTTTTTAGATCACTGTCTTGTCTTGACTAATTTTAGGGCTGGGGATTTAGCTCAGCAGTGTAAGCGCCTGCCTTGCAAGTACATGGTCATAAATTCAATCTCCGGTACCAAAAAAAAAAAAAAATTCAAACAGTGATTTTATTTGAATCTGTTATGTTTGATAGTATGAAGTCTGAGAGTACAGGCAACTGCTCTGAAGATAATAAGATTCACTAGGATACCCACTCTGGTTTGACTATTACCTGCTTTTGAAGTCCTATAATATCTCCAATGTTTTGTTTTTATTGATATTGTCCTGTACTGCTATGTTCAATTTTACTATGCCTGATGATATAGACAATTCTATTGAAGATAACAAGAGACATCATAGTAACCATTATAGATCATCTTGCAGTGTGGTTTTAATCATGTGCTATGCCCATTCTTTTGTTTTGAATGACCCCATTTTGTTTTCTTTTTCATTTTCTCTTTTTAAAAGAAAAAGAAAAATAAGAAAATTACAGTACTCTGAAAAAGGAGATTGGAGAGGACATTGGAAAAATGGAAAAATATCCTTTGCTTTTGGAGAGGAAGAATATAGTGAAAATGGCCATACTTTCAAAACTGTTATACAGATTTCATGCAATTCCAATCCAAATTCCAGCAACACATCTCACAGAACTAAGGAAAACAATCCTAAAATTCATTTGAAACTAGAAGAAACCTAGAGTAATAAAGGAAATTCTGAGCAAGAAAGGTAAGGCAGACACCACAATCCCTGACTTAAAATTTTACTATAAAACTACTATGTTAAAAACAACATAGTACTGGCAAAAAAGCCTAAAGATTAATGGAACAGATTAGAAGATGCAGAAACAACATCAGATATATTCCATATAGCCAAATTATCCTAGATAAAGGTGCCAAAAACATTTACTGGAAGAAAGACGGCCTCTTTAATAAATGGTGCTAGAAAAACTGGCTCTGCACATGCCAAAGATTAAAATCAAACCCATCTCTGTCACCATGTCCTAAACTAAGTTCAAAATGAACCAAAAATCTAAATATTAAAACAGAAACATTAAATCTGCTGGAAGATAGAACAAGTAAAATTCTTAAAAATAATGGTGTAGACAAAAAAGATGTTATGAATAAAATCCTGATCACACAGGAACTATCACAAATGATCAACAACTGGGATCTCATCACATTAAAAAAAAACCTTTGCACAGCAAGAGACAATTGACAATGTGAAAAAAATTATTTGCCAGCTGTTTCTCAGACAAAGGATTACTATCAAGAACATATAAAGAACTCACAGATATCAGACCTCCCAAATTTAAGTCCCAATTCAAAAATGGGCACCTGAGATAGATACAAACTTCTCAGATGAAGAAATACAAACAGCAAATAAATGTATAAAAAAAGTGTTCAACCTCACTTGCCATTTGTGAGATGCAAATTAAAACAACACTGAGATTCCACCTCACCCTTGAAAGAATGGCTGTTATCAAGAAATCAACCAATAATAAATGCTGGAGGGGAGGGGAAAAAGGAAGCCTTCTCCACTGTTGCAGGAAGTGTAGACTGGTACAAGCACTGTAGAAACAAATGTGGAGGTTCCTCAAAAAACTAGGATTAGAGGTCTCATTTGACCCAGCTATCCTCCTACTAGGTATCTTCCCAGAAGAAGTGATATATGTGTGCCCATGCTTATAGCATTACAGTGATATATATACACCCATGTTTATAGCAGCACAATTTGTAATAGCTAGAAACAACCCAAATGCCCAACAATCAAGGAATGGATTTTTTTAAAATGTGGTCTTTTACACAATGGAGTACTACTCAACCATAAAGAAGAATAACTGGAGACTTCTGTAGGTAAATGGATGCAACTCAAGAGCATACTCATAAGTGAAATAAACTAGACGCACATGTGCAAACATCTTATTATTTCCCTAGTGTGAGAAGCTGAAAGAGTAAATAAGATCCAAAATGACACTAGATATTGTGAAATGAAAAGAAACTGTTCAAAATGAAACACAAATTGGGATGGGTGAAAGGAGAAAAGAAGGAAGGGAAAGGCAAAAAAATATGCATATACAAGACAGTTAAGGTAGCTATACTACTAAATTCTCTTAGTTTGTTGAAAAGAAAGGTTCCTACTAATATTTTTTAGACAATTAAGCATGTATATCTTGGATGGGGATTTAGTTCAGTGACTCAAGTGCTTGCCTGATAAGTGCAAGGTTGTGAGTTCGACTCCCAGTAAAAATGCCTATGTCTTGTACTGAGCAATTTAAAGATAACAATACACAATGTATTAGCCATTCTTACATTCCTATTATCTATTTTTGAAATTTTGTTTTATTTTTCTCCAAATAAAAAAAGAACAAAACATAATTTATAAGAGGCCACTAGAGCTCTCTGAATAACCTTTCATCCTAAGCTAAATTACTTGGCCTTATCTTAGAAGTTATCTATCTAGTAATCGTCAAACAGTTAAGTGCTCTGTTAGACAGAGAGGGTCTTCTGAGAGCAGGGGGCTCTCACACGGTCTCTAGGGTTCTGGAAGGTAGAGATCTCTAAAAGGAGTGATCACATAAGCAGGTGATACATAAACAGAGATTCATTAGAGGGGACATGATGTACTAATTGAGATGAAGAAAAAGTGGCAAAAACTATTTAGCAACCTTTTACATCATTACTAACGATACCATTCTTGGCTCTGGCAGCTAAAGGGTTCCTGTATATGTCTTCTGCAAGACAAGAAGTAGGGTGAGACAAATGAGCCAGGATATTGCACCCATAGGGTCCAATCTTCCTTTACTTAAATGTTGATATTTGTATGTTATGAATTTTTACATTAATTTTAGTACTTTTATTTAACACCTTAATTACTGAGTTTTGGGCACCCTTTAAGTTTTTCACCCAGTCGTGTTCATTTCCTCTGAATTTCCATGTGTTGAAATACAGTGCCACTGCATCCAGCGAGTAACAAGAAAGACGCAAAGGAGTCAATACCAAGTTATATTCAGAGTTAAGTTTTACTAGAGCAAAGAACACAGTGAAAAGATATGCATTGGTGACAGAAAAGAGATATGCATCGGTGGCATCCAGAAAGGTAAAACATAGGCTTTTTATATCCTTTCTTGTCTGAAGACATATGGGACTGTATTCGCATTCTCTAGGAATAAATCTCAGGTAAATGCATGGAATGACTTGGCCCAAGGACACTTTGAAATCAGAGACTAAAGTCTTTACCACTGTGAGGGATGCTTGTCTCATACACATATCTCGTTTCACAATCACTGCCACACAACCAGCAACAGCAATGAAACATCAGGACCTTAACAAAAAATTCAGGCGCACATTGCACATCATCAATATGCGTCTTTATGTAAAGCAGCCTGCAAACCAACATGGCATGACACACCATTCCAGGGACACAACCGAGTCATCAGTCACTACCACTGCAGCTGGAGAAGCGCATACCTGAGGCTGATGAAGGTTCGTTCAGGTTTCTCCTGAAGATATGCAAAGATTCAATTCCTGGTACCAGAAGAAAGGGAGGGAGGGAGGGAGGAAGGAGGAGGAGAAGGAGGAGGAGGAGG
>PVJX010023331.1:0-29459 GCA_004027295.1 Dolichotis patagonum | reverse complement strand
TTATGCCAGTTATCTGATCTAAAATTTCATGTTACAATAAGTATTTCAATTAAATATGTCATCCAAATAAGTCAATTTTGTCTCTTTCACTGAATACATAATAATGTACTTTCAATTTCACAATTGTTTTGGAAAAACATAAATTGGTGTTTTTGTAATTAAATTTCAAGATTAATGCTGTATTTTAGGTTATATACCATCACTAAGTCAAAATACTTCAATTTTTAATTCTGAAAAAATGATTTCACTTTTTCAGAAAGAATTAATTAGTAGGCTGTTTAGTTCAGCAGCACAAGTGCCTGCCTGGCAAGTGCAAGGTCATGAGTTTGATCCCCAGAAAATATAAAGAAATAAACAAAAAATTTATTTCTAAGAAAAATAAAATAATCTTAACAAACAAAAGAACAAATGAATTATAACCAAAGTAATATCTCATTCAAATCGATGTCCAGAGCAGTTCTATTTCATTTTGACCTCCTATAATGTATTCATGTAAGATAGATATTTTCCAGCCTTCTCAATCTCAGCCATAAGATTACATACATACTCCACACATTATCATAAATTTGGACAGTATTTCCATTGATACATTTTGCTATTACCTCATACAATTATTTTTTCATTTCTCCAAGATTACTTTTACAAAACCTGCAACTCTGAAATATGGTCAGCTTGACTGATGTCTTAAAGTCCGGAGAAGATAGGTGAAAGTGATGTTTGGGTACTTACTTTGGCATTCTGGAATAATGTTGAGATTTTGTATTGGCTTTTCACTCTGAACTCAGTATTTGTAAGATCAGCACACTAATCAGTTTAAAAATACACAAATTGACTTTGACATACTGGTTCAATTTTAGGACATATTTAAATCTTTGATGTGAAAACAAATAAGAATCTTGGTTAACCAAGACTTTCTCTAAGGCTAAGAAATAGAATTCACTTTAAATTCTAAGGTCTTAAGGAGCATTGTGTTGACAATCTGAACAAATACTTCTATTTAGACTAGATTAGTTTAAAGAAACCAATCTATCTACTAAGACCTGCTAGGGAACTAAATAGACTGCATAGTGCGTTAGGAATCTGTTTAGAAGCACTGAAGAGTCACCAGGCAACTGGATTTGAGGGATGGTTATCTAGGTACTGACCCTCACATCCTGGTTCTTTTTTGTACAAAGAATTGAACCAGGGTCTCACACTTACCAGGCTGGGGCTGTAACACCGGGTCACATCCCTGGCTACATTAATTATTAAAATCTTGGTGATTTAAATGCAGTTAAAATAACTATAATGTAGTCAGAATAAACTAAAATAAATATCAAGTTTTTGAAAAATGGGTTATATTTACAAAGCAGAACACCAGCCTCAGGCTGCCTTGTGTACCTTGAGTTCCTATAAAATGAACCATAACTGATTTACTGACTCAGAGTAACGTATGCCCTTTAAAATGAAACACAAACTAACTTACTAACCTCAGATATATGTATGCCAGAGTTGAGTTTCATTCAAGCACAAGGAGATAAACTTTAACTTCCCAGCGATGTCAATTGATGAAACTATGTCACATTAAGGCAAACATCTAACTTTATTTAGTCAGCATTTAGTCAGGCTATCATTGTACTTTACTTCTGTGTTCAATTTTAGAAATACTCACTATCCACATTACATAGGGGTGTTTTCTGAACTTCTGGGTTTGAATGGACTCAATTTATGACTCATTTTTTGTTCAATTCAACTCTGTTAAGTTTACTAGTCTTAAAATATTTATTTAAACAGGTGAAAATAAGCTGGCAAACAACCAGTGGTTGTACCAGCTAACTTTCCCAGTTGAAAATTTTGTATTGTTTAGTCCACTTAAGTGGCAGTCACAAGTTAGAATACTGAAGAAATATTTCCTAAACATTTTAAGGAGGAAAGTTTATTCATGACTTATTTTGTTCATTCATTTCAAGCTTTGCAAACCACAGCAGAACACTCACCAGAAAAATAAAATTATAATATTTTGCTAATTATTTCTGGGGTTTTTTCATGAAGAAATTCTGTTCTGATTTACAACATACACGTTATGAGAAACTCTCACATTGTAATTCCAAATCAAATTGAGTTAAATGTGTAACACAATTGTGTTTAGGGTTTAGATCACTAATATGAATATTCAAAAGCATGAAACTAATATTTGATATCTAATCTCTGATTGAATATAATTCCTTTATATAGAGCAAATAAAACAGTATATGCATAACATGATATCACCAGAAGATTAAGGTGTAGAGAAAAGTTTTCAAGAGAAAGAAACAACTAGAACACATGGAATTTTGACACTATAAATAGAAATTACTCAGGGGAGTGGCAGAGAACCACTGTATGTCTTTGAATAAGAAACTGACTGCTTTTAAACAAGAAGTGCCTCTTTGAAGCTTGTTAAAGATTGGAGTCTATGAATTTTAGTGATAAGAATGCTATTGTTTGAGAGAATTTGAGAGGATGTTAGAAATTTGAACAGAGGAATAAATTATTCCCTCTCAAACTTTCTCATACTCAAAACCTCCAACTTATACACTAAACCAGCCTTAGAATTCAGGTAGCGCACCAGAACTGGAGTAATTCTCACAGCTGAATCACCCTAACAAACATTCCGTAACACCTTAAAAGAGAAAGTGGAGTCTGCATGTAAAGTCTTGTCAGGTTAAAATTGCTTGAGGAAGTATTAAGCTTTCTGCACATCTATGCAACACCCATCCAAGACTATACAAGTTCTGAATGAACAATAAGAAACTGAATTGAAATGTATGATGAAAATTTCAAGAAGATTCTTATAAATATAACAACGCAAGACATCTAATACTTTTTGTGTAATAAAGAATAAACAGTGCACTGTGTGAGACTTGCATAGAAACAGGAACTATAACCAATACTGTATGTATTCTATAAAAAGCAGTCTCAAGACAGACTAACTATTGCATTTTGCTGATAATGAAATTAAGCCAACTATTACAAGCATGTTCAAAAGAAGTCATGGAATGATAATGATTGAAAATGTATGGTAAGCTTAACAGAGCTATGAACTATGAAATAAACAATGAAACAAACCAAATAATTTTACAATTTCACTAATTGTAATATGCCCAATATCTAGACTATATTTTGAAATTTTCCTTACACTCATATAAGCCCTGTCGAGGGTCAGATCATCACTACATATTTACATTACATAATAATCATGTTTTTGTAGGCAGTTGGTACATATATACAACAGATTTTACTTCTTTTTTTTTGTATTCCCTTGTGATTCCTTCTGAGCCTATCTTATTTTTAAGTTCCTGTCCATTTTGAAAAATAGTTATCTCCTATTTTCTTAACAATCTTTCATACAACTATTTATTTATATTTTGGCTTGTTTAAGATTTTTATGCTTCTGATTTATTTTACTTAACACGATGGTCTCAAAGTACATCAATTTTCCAACAAAAGATCGTTTACCCTTTTGTAAGGTAGAGTTGTACTCTACAATATAAATATGACACTTTTTTAAATCTTCTGATCTAAACGGATTGAAGATTCTCATTTCAAAACTGGAAAACATCTATTTGACTAAAATTGCTAAGAGAATGATTTCTAATAAAGTTTTTAGGATCTTCCAAAGTTATATTCTATGAAAAATATATTCCGTTTTATATTTCTGTATTCCTTAATGAATGTTTCATTGTAACTCTAAATGTATATATATAAAATATGCAATTTATGATCTGAATGATTACTCATTTATATGTAGATTGTTAGGCATAAGACCTTAAGTTTGCAGTGTACCAAGATGACATTAATAAAGTAGTAAATTAAAACAGTAGAATAAAAAGATAATCAAGAGGAAAAAACAAGTTTGTAAGAAAGTTGTCCTCAGATTTTCATTTCTCTAGAAACTTATTGTGATGAATATCTTGGGAGGATAATGTGTTTTCTGGGTAATCCAAACAGGACTTCTAAAACTAACCCAGTCACAGTGTATGTGACAGTGACAACAGAGATTTCTCTATATTTACTCTATTATTAGTATTCTCCATATCTGCAACATCATTTGTATCGGACATTTAATGCTTGCATTATTTTTATCATTTATTTATCAAATAAAGAAAAAAATCACTACTATAAGCAAAAATACCACAGGAACTCATGGTATTCAAAATGCCATACTGAAAATTTTTCCATTCTTTCCTCGACAAGTGGGAAATATCCACTCTCTCTACAGCTACAATGAGTATATGAGACACTTGTTTTTACTTAGCACAATTTTTCCATAATGTATCATTGAAATCAACATTTTACATTCATTTTCTTACTTCACTGGAAATTTACAAACAATTTCATTTTGTGTGCTGTCACCTAAATTTCATTTAAGCTGTATGTGCAAGTATGCGTTAAAAAATCAAGTCCAATTTTCAAAGTTCCCCATTTTATTTTACAGTATAAAGTACAAAAATTATGTAAATGCCCACAATAAAGTATTCAAAATTCGAGTAAGAATAAAGAAATCTTACCCCAATTCATACCCTCTTCTGATACATTTTTATTTCCTACTTTAGTAAAAAGTCATGGAAGATGCATAGCTTTAGAAATGTAAATCAATGAAAAATATAAAATTCCATTAATGATTTATTACATGATTTTCTATGGTTTATTACCTGCATACATGAATAAATTACAACATTAAGGTACTATTAACATCACTAGTTTGAGAACTAAATTTAAGAATTAGTTTTCAATCTGTACTATTTTCTTCACTATTAAGCTTTTACCAAATGATTCAAATCATCATAAATAGTACTCAGTATAATCTAATTAAATGTTAGTTTGAAATTAAGAATTATTATCAATTATCTCTCCCTAAACAGTATAAAAGTGCAAATATATTTTAATCATTTTAAAATAAGGCAATGTAGACCAAAGTGAATAACAGATAATAATAGAAAAGGTGTGCTGCCTAATTTTGAAATTGTGAGAAACAGATGCAGAATTATCTGCTAAGAGACATGGAATATAAGCTTTTGACAGAGTTTTTTCTTTCTTTAAACATTCAACTCAAGAAAGTCTAAATTTGCATACACTGCAGCACACAGCACATAAGCTTGCAACAAAGACAAAAGCTTGAGAAAACTACTGCAAACGTTTCTAAATATATAATTAGAGTCCAATGGTCTGGTTTGTATCCCAGGTTCCAGATTTCCTTCACAGGTTTAAGAGAAGAAGAGCTATGGAGACTTCTTTGAGGATTCCTCAAATGGAAAACACACGAAAGAAATTCAAGTATGAACAGGTCTACCTAGGTCATAAATGATTTTTTAACAATGCTGATACATTAGCAGTATGATGAAAACGAATTAGAGTAACAGAAAGCAAACACAGTATAAAATTTGCATTTGAACACAATTTTCACGAGAACTTTTGCAAGCTATGTGGAATATCACATATCATATTTCAGAGTTAGTATTTACTAACACGACCTTAACAGACTTTTTTTCTTTTTGAGACAGGGTTTCACTATACAGTTCAGGTTGGCTTTGACCTCACTTTATAATCCAGGCTGTTCTTGGACTCACAGGAGCCTTTGGGTTTGGTCTCCCAAACCCAGCGGCTATGGGTATGCAACACCAGGTCCAGCCAACACAAATATTTTGAAACAAAACTAAACTTAAGAAAACCTAATTATTACATGAATGAAATATTTTGTATAAAAGCTACCAAACATTTATTCATCCCTGAAAAATTGTCAGATAAACAGAGAATTGTGACACTATCATGGTACACATTCTTAGAGATCTAGTTTTCCTAAGAATTTGTTACCTGTACTTTTGAATAAAAGAGATGAATAAATGTGTCTAAAACTGAAACTTTGATGACCTATGAAATACCATTTAGATTTTTCATCTATCTCCAGAATTGACAGTTTATTTTGTTGATCCTCAAGTTGAATGAACTACACCACTCTTGACTCTTACATAAACATCATGCAATTCATCAGAAGACATCTCCAAAATACATGTGTTGTACTCATGCTCTGCTAGCTTTCAGGTAAAATTAAGTCACTCAACTCCAGGTTGGGAGAAGGCCTACATCAAGGTAATGTCTTTTCACTGTAGTTTCACATGGGGAAAGTGACAAAATACCTTCCCGGGTCTTTTCCTTGTGGATACTTACTTAGTTAACAAACTCTTCACCTTCATGACCTAATTACCTCCAAATGTCACATCTCTAGCACAATTATGTTGTCGAGTAGACTCAAAAGGAAGAATCACAACATATACAATCATTGGGACCGTTGTGGAGAGTATTTGGATCCACTTGCACTGTGCAGACTACAGGAAGCATGAGATTATCTTTTCATGTACATTATCGTATACTCAAATAAAATGTTTCCAGTGTTATTTGCAAATCTTTGAAAACCATTTTGAATGGCTAACAAATGAAAGAAAACCAGAATGACTTTATATTTGTAAATGCTTAATTTTAAATTATGTTTGAATGTTTCTGAATTTGAAATTACTTACATGTTTAGTGTTTACAACTTTGCAGTGAACCTTAAATAAATTATACATGTTCATATCAAAAACTATTAAAGTAAATTTAGCTATCATCAATTTTAAGAAACAGCATTCATATAAATTATTCTCAAAATTTCTAATTTCTCCTGTGTGACAAAGTAATTCCAGATTATTCAAAAGAGAATTATATGAGAATCTAATTTGTTCATTTTAAATTTGGTAATATTAACAGTTATTTAAAAGTTCCTTGTTTTTTCTATAATACAATGTATTAAAACCCAATATTAACAAAGTGTATATGATTTTTTCAAAATAACAGTTGGCATTCACTAATTTTAACCTAGCTCTACATACATTAGAAAAAATCAGGTAGGTTTTCTTAACATCATTGTGAAAAATCTGAATTTCTAATATCTTTATTGTTCATTATAGCTACAAAATAAAAAGAAAATTTTCTTAAATAGCATTTTTGTTCATTTTCCAAGCCTTTATAGAAAAAATTAGTAATTACTCCTACCATTAAATCATTTTAATATTGTAATACCTATGTGATAAGCTTATATTTTTCATCCTTGCCTTTGAAAATGAATTAAGCACATATATAAATATGTATATATTGCTGTATATATATGTGCTATATATATTTTGATATGTATATATTGCTGTATATATATGTGCTATATATATTTTGATATATCAATGGAGCAATTTTTTTTACTCTATCAACATAATAGTAAGTTGATAAATAAAATAGGTTTTCTGAAAATTCAAATCAGTGGAAAAAGAAATTCATGAAAACATTATTTTATTATACATAACGCATTTTTAATTGTGTGTTGGCAGATTTCATATTCCATCATACGTGGTATCAGCTGAGATCTCTTGCAACCCATGTGAGAGACAGAAAAGTTGGCCCCATGCACCTCGCAGCACCCACTTACACCGTCAGCGCAGCCTCATGTGAATCACGAAGAATGCAGTAGGTGAGAGGACCCACATGCTCAACAAGCCCATCACTGTAGCCCAGGCCGCAGGCAACCCAAGGAAGCGGAGAGTGGTCAAACTGCTAACTCCTAGCCAGTTCTGCTCCAGGGTTCTCCACAGCACAGGACAAGAGAGGTGACAACTCAAAGACTGATCAGTTTGAGCATGAGACCAGCATCCAGAAGGAGCATTGCACTCCAGGATTTTTATCCTACCACTGAGACCCAATGAGAGACAGCTTTGATTGACAGGTCTGGAGAAGATGAGAACTCAGCAGGGATCTCCTGGAAACATACATCTCTTGGATTGATCCAGGAAGATCACACAGCTTATAGCAAGAGGTAAAATGACAGGTTTGGTGGGTGCGATCTGTAAAGAGGTTGGGACTGAAGAACAGGGCATCTCGCTGGGTGGTGTGCTTGGGCTCTTGCATCACTTCCTACCTGTAGCATAACTTGGCATGTGAATCACTATCAGGCAGTCTCTGCTTGGTAAAAGTGCCCATTAGCCCTTTTTGCTTTGGTTAAGGGCAGTTTATGCATGGTTTTTAGAGTTTTGCAGTGTCCAGTTGACCTCTAACATCATTGTCGTTGCAAGACTATCATAGCCAAGGTGGATAGTTATTGCTGTCAATTGTTTTTCTCTGTATGCTAATATGTGGATGGCTTTGGTGTCACAAAAAACACTACACTCACTCCCAAAAGACACAGCACTAGGCCAAAGGAACTACAAGTCCCAGTCCACATCCATATGCACACGTGCATAAACAAATTAAAACAAAACAAGGCATCAAAATGCCTCCTAAAACTGCTAACTCCCACAATATCAGTTCATGGGCAAAATCATGAGCCACACAATGCAATGTGTGTCATTACAGTAAACAGCTCAATAAAATACATGGAAAATTTGAAGAAGATATAAATAAGCAGATAATGACCATAATGCAACAAATCATCAGCAATGTTAGAGATTACAAACACACACACACACACACACACACACACACACACACCAGGTGCAGCAAAAAATGAATATCCACTAGAGCAAAAGATGAATGTACAGCACAGGAAAAAACAGAAGTCCAAAATAGTTCCAAACAAAAATCCAGGAAATTAAAAATAAGATTAAAATTTTGGGTAATACAGACGACCAATGTGAAGACAGAGCGTTAGATTTAAAGGACAGAGATATGATCAATTATGGAGATACATATTTAAAACAAGAGAGCATGAATATAGATCCAATGGTTTCAAAAGGAGTAATTGGATTTAATAAAAACTTGAAAGACAGCACAAAGGTTATAAAAAGCTGTTTTAGGAAGTAATAACACAAAATATTCCAAACATATAAAATAATTTATCATACACATAATTGAGGAATATAAAACTCTGAATAGGCATAATGATAAAATTTATAAAAACACATGACATATACTAATTCAAATATCAGCAATGCAACAAAAGTATAAAATATTAAATGTGCTACACAAAAGCAGTGAGTCACATATAAGAGGAAAACTGATAAGAATTACAATGGACTTCTCAATATAAGACAGAACTTGGAATGAATTGTGTGAATCTCTAAAACAAAACAACTTCCAAACCACAGTTATAGCCTTCAAAGTTATATTTTAAAATTGATGGAAAAATAAAATATTTTCATCATAAAGAGAATCTAAAGCCAAGCTATTGAAAACCAACACTGCAAAAAATTTGGAAGTATATCCTAGAAACAGACAATGGATTTAAAAATAGCAAAAGGTCCAATAAATGAGTGCATCAGGTATGGCTAGTAATTAGATAGAAGTAAAATAAACTAAAACAGCAACAGAAAAATAAAACAGTGATAGGAATGAACTAATAACTAGCAATTACAACTATTGATGTAAATGAGCTCAATTTGCCATTCAAAAGACAGAGATTAGTAGAATCAAACTAGAAACAAAATGCAATGGTGTGCTGTATTCTAGAAATACATTACACACACACACACACACACATCATACACACACACACACACACACACATTCTTAAACTGAAAACCAAAAGCAAAGGATGGAAAATAGTATTCTGTGCAATAGGAAACCAAATACAAGCAAAATTGCTTTCCTATTTTCAGACAAAATGGACTTCAGCCCAAAGATGAATAAAAATGGCAATGAAAGACATTAAATATTTGCTAATATCCTTATTCAACAGTGAAAGATAATATTTACAAACATATATGCACCAAACTACAGTGCCCTGCACTTTAGAAAAGAGGGCTTTAGACATAGAAGATCAGATACTAATCATTATTATCATAATACTTAGACCCTCCACTTTCATAAATAGATTGATCAACTAAATGAGAAATATCAATTAAGAAATACCAGAATTGAACCAAACATTTGAAATAGTGGACTTAACAGATCTGTACAGAATGTTCTATCTGACAGTAATAAATATATATTCTTTTTAGTAGCTCAGGATATTTTATTTTAAATAGATGCAATCTTGGTCAATAAAGCATTCTAATTAAATACAAAACAATCAAAATTGTATAATGCATATTATCAGATCACAGTATAAAAACTGAAATCAATAGGAAAAGACATCATACAGTCATATGAAAATTAACATGAACATGGATAGTTAATGGGTTACAGAAGAAACCAAGGAAAAAATATTTCTTGAAGTAAATAATATTGTCAACATAACATACCAGAATTTATGAAACACAGTGAAAGCATTTCTAAGATGGAAGTTTATAGTTATGAATGCCTACATCAGAAAAACAAGAGCAAACCCAAATAAATAAACAAATGATGTTTCAAGGTTCTAAAAAAAGAACTTTCCAAACTCGGAATATATATAAGAAAACTATAAAATTTAAAGCAGTACAACACAAAATGGAGAGTAAAAGAAACCAATAGAATCAGTAAATTAAAGAGCTAGTTCTTTCAAACAATAAACAAAATAGATAAATCCATAGCAAATATTACAAAAAGATGAAAGACACAAATCAGTACAATAAAAAATGAAAATGGTGAAATCACAATGGACACCAATAAAATCTAGGAATTTGAAATCAATTTCTTCAAAAACATACATGCCAGAAAATTGGAAATTTAGAAGATATGGAGAGATTTCTAGATATAAGTGAATTACCAAATCTGAAACAATAAGACTTGAAAATTTTGAAATGACAAGAAATGAAAATGAAGCAGTAGGAAAAATGATCAATAAGAAAAGCGCAGGACCTAATGAATTCACAGCTGCCTTATAGAAGAAATTTAGGGAAAACCTAGTGCCAGTACTCATCAAAATCTTTAATGAAATTAAGAGGATTGGACCACTTTCAAAATCATTCTCAGAAGGTAACATTATTCTGATTTTGAAACTACATGAAGATTCAATCCTAAAAAGACACAACTCGGTAAATCTAATTCATCACTTATGAAAACCATAGGCCAATATCTTTAATGAACATCGATGTCAAAATTATTATCAGGTTAATAATAAACAATGTGACAAATCATTCAAAAGACAATACACCATGACCAAGAAGGCTTCACCTTAAGGATGTCAAAATACACCACTCAATAAATGTAATTTGTCACAGAAAAAGAAAGAGCAAGTGCAACATGATCATCTCAATACTCACAGAAAAAAGTATTCAACAAATCCAATATCCATTGATGATTAAAATCCTGAAGAAACTAGTTATACAGTAGTAAGACCTAAATTCAATCTGATAAAATGTCATTTATGACTAACCAATTATCAGTATCATATTTAATGGGGAAAAGCTGAAAGTTTTCACTCTAAAATCAGAAAAAAAAGGGTTTCCCTTACCAATAATTCTGTTCACTATAATCTTTGAAACACTGATCAGAGCAATTAAGTAAAAAAAAAAAAATAAATAAATAAATAAATAAATAAATACAAGTTTTACCCATAGAAAAAATGAGTCAGAGTATCATTTTTATTGCAGTTGACATGATATAATACTTACAAGACAAAAATAACCTCTACCTAGATTTAATAACAGAATTAAGCAATGTAGCAGGTTATAAAATACACAAAAATCAATAATATTGCTATGCACTAATGGTGAACTCATTGAAAAAGAACTGAGAAAATTAATACTGTTCACAGTACATCAAAAAAAATTAAATGCCTAGGAATTAACCTTATTAAGAAAGTGAAAGTCCTCTACAACAAAATTTATATCACTCTGAAAATGGAAATTGGAGAGAATGTCAGAAAATGGAAATATATCTCCTGTTTCTGCATAGGCAGAACCATTATAATTAAAGACTCTATATTTTCAAAATCAATAGCCAGATTAAGTGTAATCCCAGTCAGTATGCCAGTGGCACTTCTCACAGATCTAGAGAGCTACCATAAATTTCATGTGGAACCAGAAGAGTCAGAATAGTAAAACCAGTCCTGAATAACAAAAGCTAAACAGGTAACACCACAACCACACCTGGAAGTTACACTATTAGGGTACAGTGATTACAACAACAGTTATTGGCACAAAACAGGCATGTGGATCATGGGAACCCAGGGGAGGATGCAGAAACAGTCCTAAGCACATACATCCTATTGGTCTTTGATAAAGAGACCAAAAATCATACACTGGAGGAAAGATAACTTCTTTTGTAAATATACGGAGACAAGTCAATATCCATAGGCGTAAGATTGAGGGGAGAACCCTGCATCTCACTGTGCACTGGTCTAAAACCAAATGTACTGAAAGACCTAAGGGTAATGTCAACAAGCTTAATCTGCTGGCAACTAAAATAGGTACGAGGTTTGAAGCCTTAAATTTAGGTAAGGACTTTCTAAACAGAACATCAATGGCACAAGAAATAATATCGAGTCAACAAATTGTATCATATCAAATTACAACCCTTCTGCACAGCAAAATAAACAACTTATAGAATAGGAGGAAAAATTCCACCTATTAAACAGAAGACTCATATTTATAGTATGTAAGGAAATATTTTAAAACAGGGTTCCCCCAAATAAAATAGCCAATCAATAAACGGAATGCCAAAGCAAATAAATGTTTCTACGAAAAAGAAGTGCAAGTGGCCAATAAGCACTTGAAAAGATGTTCAACATCGTAGTATTTTAGATAAATGTAAATAAAAGCTACATTGAGTTGCCATCTTACACCAGAAAAAATAGCTAACATAAAAATATAACTAATAATCTCAAGTGCTTGTGAGGATGTGAGAGGGAAAGAAACCGTTGCACATTGCTAGTGGGAATATAAAGTAACATAACCACTGTGGAAATCAGCATGGACATTTCTCAGACAATCAAAACTAAAAATTCGCTTTGGCCCATCTACCTCCACTGTAGATATTATTCCAAAAGTTTTAAAACCATTATGTTACAGGGACGCATGCCTGCGAGAGTTTACAGTAGCACAATTTATGATAGCTGTATCTTGGAAACAGTGTATATGTCCATCAAGAGATGAATGGGTAAGAAAAACTTGGTATATGTCAACAATGTAATACTATTCTACCATAAAAAAGATAAACTTCAGCCATGCACAGTTAAGTGGATTCAACTTGAGAACATAATTTTAAGTGAAATATGTCTTATGCAGAAGCCTAAATATCACATGATTTATTTTATTTGAGAAAAAATACACATAGATGTGTATATATTTTTATCACATACAAATAAAAGCTAAAAATAGAAGATCGATAAATAAAAAGTAAGATAAAGCTTAAATAATGCCCCAAATGATCTATCCTGTTGTTTCAAAAATATTTTAATGTATGATAATTTGTTTCCTTTATACTACTTATTTACTTACTACTGAAAATGAAGTTTGAGTTGTGGGAATTAGCTCTTTTTTGTTCTATGACAGGTTTTTTTGTTTATATAACACTGAGGGTAAATACTTTTAACATTTTGATACATCTTATTATTTTGTGATGAAATTTTGTTCTAATTTTCATAAAATTAAAAATAAAAAAAAGAAACTGAAAGGACATCCTGCAGAGTCATGTGAGGCACGAATTCAGATTTTTCATAAAGCACTGTGATGATGCAAGAATCCAAAACAATTCAATTTAAAAGTGAGAAAATGATCTGAAAGAAGGTTATCTAAAGAAGATACACAAAAAGCCAATAAACACATGAAAAGACGTGCAGTGTTGTGATTAGCTTCCAGAGAATGCAAATCAAAACGCCGGGGATGCTATTAGAAGGTTCCTATTCTCATTTTTTTTTGTTTTAAATGCAATATTGTGAGATGAAAATGGCATTGACTTAGAAGTCAATCTTCTAGTTATGTGTTTAAGTCTCTTCTACTTTTTAACATTTAAATTCAGTGAAACAGAGCTGTAGTAGTAGTACTACTAAACTTACTTTGTAACAAGCCTGGAACTCGCTCAATAGTTAGTAGGAAATATCAGAAGAGGCTTTGTGAACTCTACATATCCTTAGAAACCCATATGAAGATATGTATCCTTATAAAATATACTCCATTACATATTAGAGCCCGGAGTGGTGGCACACACTGTAATCTCAGCACCCAGAAGGCTGAGACAGGAGGATTGCTGAGTTCAAGTCTGTCCTTGATTACCTAATGAATTGAAGATCTTCACTACCTGTAAATGTGATTTATTAAATGTTAGAAACCTTAATTTGTCCCACTTTGACAATGCTATATTCCAACTAGTCTTATATTTAGATAAATTAACAAACACCCCTAAATAGAATTCATATACCATTTTTCTCCCATATTTTCACTAAAGACCAATTATCTGAATAATCATTGAAATATTGGTTGATGTTGAGGGCTCAGTGAAAATTCTTTATTTCAAAAATAAAAATATTGGTTAGGGGCTGGGGATTTAGCTCAGTGGCATAAGCTCCTGCCTTGCAAGAACATGGTCATGAGTTCTATCCCCAGTACCATTAAAAAAATAAAAATTAAAAAAAATTGGTTAGGAAAATTCTTAAAATATTTTCTATATTTCTGAATTCATCATGTTCTTGAAAAGCTTTAAGCTTAATCTTCATGTAGTACTTTTCACTGACTTTTACAAAATCTTATTTTACAAAAAAAATTATAAACTGCCACATACAATGCTGACTTATTTAAAATAAATTTTTCTCAAAATAACTTTGATAATTAAATATTATCATCATGGACTGGTTTCATAAATATCCAAGTGTAATTACTATTTTATGATTTTTGTGATTTATAGCTATGAGTCTTTTAGACTAATTTTCATTCTATTATGATCTAATTATTGTAAAGAAAGCTTGGAAAGCCCTTTAAATAATATTTTTGCTTAGCATTAATTCTAGAAATATCATCAGTCTATTTTATGATAAGTAGCAAGTTACTTACAGCAATTTCTTGAAGTCTATTCATTCACAATTCACCTTTATTTATTGTCCCCATATTTATTGTGTTCTTCATCTGTTTGATATGCATTACTCATTCAAGTGCAAAAATAGCAAGACTCCTTATAATTCTCAGGACAGCTTTTCAATGCTTTTTATAAATGTACCAGAATTCAGTGAGAAAAGCTAAAACATATATATGCATATGCCACTGAGTGCTTTGTTGGGAGAAAGCCATGTAGTTACTCTCAGTTAAAGCCAACAACTTAATTACTTTACTTTATAAATTAGCACACTTCTGAGTTACAAAAAATGTACTCATAAAGGAATAATATTTTAAATCTCCCATGAATAAATATAATTTGTAAAGTATATTGTTCCAATGGAATCAATTAAATTTATCATTATTATTCAATAATAAAAAAGATTACTTGAGAACATTCTAAATGATACACTGAAAGGCTGAAAAACATTTTAATTATCTTAAATTTATATATACACATCATTTCCTGTCTGCTATTATTTTACCATAATATAATCTACTTGCAATTATAAAACTAATTCTCCAGCATAGACTTCCCTCCATGTGGATTTTGTTCAATGTAAATTTATCAAAATGTATGTAGTATATTTTCAACACATAAAAATAATCTTTTCTTTACATATGACAAATTTTATCCATAGGGGCTACTGAATTGAACTATGTTTTAAAAATTTTATTTAGAGAGGGGAAAAAAGCAAAACAGAAAAAGGGTACAAATAATATATAATTTCAAAAAAAATAAACAGTAAGAATTCACTAGTTGATAAATTACATATTTCTTGTTAGAAATAGTTGTTCAAGTTACAAAATTAAAGCATACAAAGTGGACATTCAGACAGTGAGACTGCAAACTGTTCTGTCCATTAATACAAAAATTATGTTTGAATGCTATTAGTTTTCAGAAATATTTACAGCATTTTTTTTATTTTTGAAAAATTTTGTCATGAAGTTTCAAAAGATTCGAGGTGCCCCTAAATCCCTGCAAAGTCAGAAATCAGATAGATAGACAGATAGATAGACAAAATCATGGTGCTAATTAACATTTCTAAGATGTCAATTTATATTAATAAATTGAAATGGTTTATCAAAATAATAAAGCACAACTGAAAAAATACATAAAAATAATTAATCTAACCATACAGTACCCCTAACAAAGGCATAATTTGAGATGACTTACAGCCTTAAATAAAAACATTGAAGTATTCATATTGAACTCACAGAGAAATGTAGATGTAACCTGGAATTACTCAAAGTAGCAATGACTGTCAAAATACTGTATTACACGTAGCAAACTACATGTAAAACTGTTATTTTAATACTATTGCTTAAAAATCATAATAATCAGTGATTTATAACAATTCCATTATCCAACCCTGTCCACAAAGCTCAAAAAACTTTTAAATCCCTCCATGAGAAAACAAGAAAATGCCCATAGCCTACATGAAATTGTGATACACATCATTAGTGTATCAATATAATATATAATAACATAATATATAATATATATAACATAACATATATAACATAATATATAATAATATATAATATATAATATATAATAATATATAATAACATTTCCTTGTATAATAACAAGGAAATGTTATTAAACCAGCAATTAGAAAATAGTGCTGTACGAAGTAGGTGCACAGGAAACAAAACATAACTTAATTACTATCTACAAAGACATTAAATGGATCCCTAATTGACTAAAGTCTTACATGTGACAATGATTTACAGAAACAGGCAGAAATGAAAGAAATGCTTTTGTGAGTTTATGTTAGGGAGTGAGATTATAAAGAGGCAGAATATTCACTACAAAATTAAAAATTTGAAGAGATTTACATGAAAGCTTTTATTGTCTGAGACAGATACAGAAAATGAAGTGTCAATACACAACAGAAGACACTATTTTCAGGGACAAATACACACTTACACAAACACAAACATAACATACATAACCACTACTATTTAATAATCAGCTAAGCAGTTCTAAAAATAATTCTTTTTACAAATGTGTACAATTTGATAATCAACTGTAATTGACAAGAAACTGTTGTCAGGGATCATAATTCCTTTAGTGTTAGAAATGTCAAGGACACCCAACAATAAAACGCCACTCAGCACCCTGGATATTGGTAAAAAATAATTTATACTAGTGTCTGGAACTAATCACCAACACAAATAACTAGTATACATAAACATGCATTAATATTAAATTCCAAGTAATATATAAACTAGGCAATCCAGGAAATTACAGTGAACAATGGAACATTTGAAAACTAGAAAGGGAAAGGACAGAGAAACAGGCAAAGTCTGCAAAGCATTTTCCATGGGAAATTGAGGAACAGAGGAGAATGATGGCCTCTTACATTGTGACTATCCTGCACCGTATTCTACTCATCATCCTAGTCTGGCTTTTCTTATATTATTGATATTTTTATTCTGTTTATTCAGAGAAGAAAAGTTGATCAGCTCATCACAAAAATACAATGTAAAGAATCTCCCCAATGTCATTATACTGCATTTTATCAAATATGTTATGGAAAAAATATGTCATGGATGAAAGTAAATATAAATGATAAAATATGGAATAAATCTGTATGATGGAGAGTATTTAAATTATTCTCCCTTTGTACATTAAATTTTAGACAAGAGAAAGGATAATTAAATATCCTGTGATTCCTCCACAAAAGGAAAATTTTTCAACTATACATTATACTGGAAATTTTCAATATTAATTGTCTCATCCTCTACAAAGCACGGGCACATAATTAATTCAACTTGGATTCTGCTCTATCAAAATTTTAATGCAGTAATTCCATTGATCGTATATTTTTGTACATTTCACGTATACATTTAAAATTAGTATTGATATTTTCAGTATCATCCCATATGAAATGCTAATGATGTGCTAAAAACAATTTTACTAGACACTAAGTGGGAAAAAAAATAAATCTGATTCTCCTTTTCATTTTACATATAGGCAGAATAACAAGAATACATTTATCTAAGACACACCATATGGTATAGAACATGAAAATTATAAAAATTAGACATTCCTAGGAAAATACAAATATATGGCCTTTATACTAATGAGGTTAGAAAACAGAAATGGAAATTATCTTGATTAAAAATAAAAACAAAAACAAAGGCAACAAAAATACAATAGTAATAATTATAATTGAACATTTTTAAAAATCTGATTTCCTTTATTGCTTTTCTGTTCCATGTCTACAGTATTATGTTTACATTTCTGTAAAGAATTTTGCACAACGCAATTTTCTATAATTTTCATTCTATAGTTATAAAATTTTAAGAACGGCATTTAAATTTATTGTTATATAAATTCCTAAGGACAAGACATATAAGATTTACAAAAGTATTCTTTTAAAACATTGTAGCAAATTTTGCAATGAAAAAACAAGAAAAATGTAATATTCACATTTTACATTTACTGAATTCTTTTTTTTTTTTTTTTTTTTGACCCAGGGATCGAACTCACAACATTGCCCTGAATTTCTTGAATTTCTTTCACTAAATAGGATTTCACTGAATTTTGAGATAGATAGAATGAAGACTTCTGAGCATTTTCTGCTTTATTGGGCAAACAAATAAATTGTTCACAGAAAACCTAAGAGTCAGAAGAGATCAGGATCCTTACCCATTCTATATTATTTTAGGAAAGACAATGTTTTTCTCGTTTCTTGGAAAGTGAAATTAAAGGCATACAATGAAGTTCTTAAGTAGGTCTATGAAGATGAGATGCTAAGACAAGTAAGTCTGCCTCTCCCCATTTGGGCCCCTCACACTGAATCTTTCTCCTGGAATTTAATAATTCACACGTACTCTGATAGGCAGGTAGTCATATGCAGTCAGGGAACAAACACTATGCAGATATAATGAGCTTAAAATTGTTTGCTTTTTTGTCTCTACATGAGGAAACAATCTAGGGAAGTTCTACTGAGAAAACTAATTCAGGGTGTCAGGTACTAACGGCCAAAAAAAAAAAAATATATATATATATATATATATATATATATATATATATATATAATCACTCTGGGCAATGATTATAAAAAGAAAAAAAACTTAAGTTAGCATATTTGTCTTCTTTAAATTTTCTCTCATATTCATTATGAGATTTTATTAGTACATCAAAAATGTAAAATAACAATTTAAAATTTAGTTCATTCTTATGCAATCTGTAAACTACAAATAAGTGTATGTAAGTGTATGCACATAGACATTATACATGCAGACCGTTCTGCTATGATTTTGCTGCTTTAGGGGACCACATACTATGTGTTTGATTGGAAAAAAAAACAGGTTATATTAGTAACTGTAAACTCCTCAAGATATTTCCTAACACTGATAACTAAAAAAGGATGGTTTATCACCATGTTCACAATTTTGAGCTTTTCAAATACTCTGCTAAAGTGTTCACCTATAAATATTCTTATATTCTTTTTCATAATCTATTTTCATAATAGTTTGTTAGCATCTGGGAGCATTCATACATAGCTGAAACGCTGAGGAAATTTAAAGCCAAGACTAGGGTAATGCTGAGTTTAATTTTTTTAGCTAAAGTGAAGCAGAAGTGTTTATCCTTGGTCACAGGTTGTCCTCGGGACATTGTGAAGTTCGTAAATTGCCTTAGACATTATCTACCCAGAGCTTCCCGTTTCTGCATAGAAGTCATTCTGATTAATAAATACCAAGTAGTAGATTGTCACATACACTGCGTGATAAAAGCTGTGAACTAAATTCCTGTAAGCTTCTTTAAGCTTTATTTCACTTGATGACTTTGTTGTGACCCATACATAGGAAAAACTTCATAGAAATATCTTCAATAGGACTTCTGTTTACTTTAATTTTGCATATTTTCCAGTAATTTGTTATTAACTTTTACAAAGAAGTGGACATTTTGTTGATCGAACTGGGTTGGCTGGGTTCTCAATAATCATAGCTAAATTAAAGAATTAAGTTTCATGGCCTCTTATTGTCAAGAGTAGAACTCAATAGTGTAGTGTCAGTAACTTATTTGATTTACTAAAGCAGGTAAATTTCAGATATTTAGGAGACATCTTATATTTTGACAACTTTATATCAAAATATTAAGCCCAGATTCAGTAAGGATAAAAATTGTTATTAGTAAAAATGCCCAATTTATATAAGATTTAGCAAAGGTTGCTCCACCCTTCATGATGATATATAACTGTGTTCCAATTATTTCAGAAATTGCATGAAGAGTATCTATATTCTGTAGTAATCTTGTGAGGAATATGCATACTTTTGGAAAAAATAACAACTAGAGAGTTCTAAGCTGATTTTAATTTTAATACAATATGGCTAAAATAAAATTGTACTAATGTTAGTGTTCATGTTTCACAGTAGCAAATATAAAACTAAATGTTTGCTTAATACTAATTTTAAAGTTCTGCATAGTACAGGAGTATCCGATATATTTCACATAAATGTCTACATATGCACTTCGAAAACAGTTAAAATACTTTAAACACATATACTACTATGAAAATTATGAAATAATTTATATAAAGGCATTATGCACATGTTTGTGTATTATATATAAGTATACTTATACATATTTATGTATATATATTCATTGATTGTATATGTTAAATAAATTATGTCATATAGATACTAATTTGATTTCCTTCAAAGTCTAAATCAAGCATATTTGAAAAGGACTTCTATTTTGGTACTTAAATATTTCTGTGAATAAATTAGAAAAATGTTATCAATTATTTGTCTTTGTATCAGCTCCTAATATCCTCTGTCTGCTTGATGTGTTAAGGAAGAAAATGAGGCAGTGGCGATGTTAATTAGCCTCACTTGACTCCTATACTTTATACATAATTATTCAAACATCACACTTTATTTCCCAATATGTACAATTTTTATGTGTAAATTTAAAATTCCACAAAGAATTGAGAAGAAGTCTAATTACCTATGGAGGCATCTTAATAGTTTTTTCAATTATATATCTGACATTTAGTCACATTCCTGGTATATTTGCAAGGCTATATCTTACATAAAGTTTCAGAAAATATCTTAAAATACCTCATGAATGTATCAAGATGCGATCATCCAATATGTCTCTGCTGAATTTTGCTAGTCTCTATACTAATCTCTATATATCGTTCATTAAGTTTTAGAATGAGCTTGAATTGCAGCATGACGTGGGTTAAGGAACAAGCTTTATCAAGAAAAGAACTCAAATACTAAGGGTCAAGAAGAGAATAAGAACTCCTATGTCCCTGGTCTTTCCCTATCCCACAACTTGAAGCCAGAGTTAAGAGCACTTTGGATCTACACTGCAATGGCAATGCGAAACTCTGTACTCCCACAATCATGCCGCCCACTTTTATGGCAAATGTGTGAAAGCACTTTCGCTTAAGTGGAGCAAAATTTAGTGTTTAACATCCAGCAACTTAACTTTAGAGTTTGAGAAAACACATTCTCTTCTGATCCTGATGATTTGGGGCAACGTGAATGTGTTAGAACCACAGTGACAGTAAATAAAGGGGATGACGTGGGGTTACTCAAATCTCCCACAGGCCGTATCATTTTAAGCCCAGCCCCCACTGAGGGAAGAGCCGATTTTCCTAGCACCAGATGGTTCATTTTACGGGCAACCTAAAGTAAGCTCTCAGGATTGTGTTGAACAGTTCTATTTATTGAACTACACTGAATCTGTTTTTCCTGTCAATCAAACTCCACATTTCGATTGACATAAAAAATTGAACAATTTTTGTTTCTCCTTTGTTTTCCTCTTGGAAACTGACCTAGTTAAACGGTGACTGCCACTGGTGTCAATCTAAGATATCAGATTTTTCAGAGGGCTAAAGGTAATGCCATTTTATGTAGAATTTATAGTCTGCGGTGAATTTGTTTTAAATGACCCATTGAAGATATTTTCCACCCTAAAAAATTAGAGATCAAATAATAATTATCTAGTTGTCAGCAAAAATGTAAGTTAGACTGTATCATTGCAAAAAGACTACGATCCTTGTTAATACCATTTTGGAACTATACATGTTGTGGAAGTTCAAATTCCGTTATTTTAAAATAAATTAAGTGGTAAGAAATTGATTGTATCTCTTACCTAGTGATTTTTTTCTTCTAAGAAATCTGACATATTTTATTTTCGCAGTACACAAGATACATTTCTCCTTGGCCTCTCAAGGAAATCATGTAATGTAAAAAATATTTGTAATTGTAGTTTATGAAATATGAGCTACATTGAGTAATATATTCACAGACAGATAATAGACAAAATGAGTCTTTGGATTTTAATTTTGTTGTTTTTTCAAATCTTGCCCTCCTCCACTAATTTTGATTCTCAAAAATAGATGTCTGGGTCATCCACCCTTTCCTGTACCAATTTTCAGTCCTATACTGCTATGTTAACTCTAATATATTTTTTATTTAAATCTTGATTTCAGACATTATTTCTCTGGAATGCACATTTATGTGCATTTCATGGATATGGTAATATCTATCATTTCTATGGTTATTTGCACTGATTTGCACCTGAACCATGTGGGAATCCACTACACATAAAGAGTTCTAAAAACTGGCCCATAAATGGATCATCAGCTTTCATTCAGTACTTGGTAGTTAATAAGGATTGGTCAAATATAATGTCCATGTATTTATAAAAATTCATGCCAGACAATGAGAAATGGAAGGAATATTGAATCCTCTCATGGGCATTGGCCTTAAAGCAGGACATATTAGAAGGTTTTGTGCTATTAGGTATTTTTAAACATACAGATTTTGATTTGTACTTTTGGTCTTCACTATGGAATCAGTCTTCCGAAAGAGCAAATAGAGAAAATGAGATGTTTCTACCTTGAAATGCTGATTCATATGACGCTAAGTAATGTTGTACCTATGTCTCCATGAAATAAATAAGATTTAGGTTCCTCTCCCTTGAAACTGAACATCTATGCTGTGATCATCATATTATATGGGACTTTGAACAAGTTTAATTTTGAAATATCAAGATAGCTAAAAATGAGTTATATTAGAGGTGTTGGGTAAGGAAACTACTTCCCAGCTACACTAAAGTGAATTTCAACACCTTTCAATATTTTTAGCATCTATAACCAAACTAATTAAAGTTTTAAAGTGAGCATATGCATTTATCTTCCTTAATGAAATAATAAAAATGAAAGAACAGAAATAGATTAATATTCATAAGTATCTATAAAACATAAAGGGCTATAAATTTAAAAGTGAATTGTATGAAATTCAAGGACCTTGTAAAGCACAAAATAGAACAATTGCAATAAAATTTATGCTAATCAAAAATTGGCAAAGCAATATTATAATTAAGATTATGCTTCACTGTGGAACTGAAGAGTGATGTTTAAGTTAGAATTAATAATTATTGAGAGTGTAGTTGAGATGTGGTTTTGATAACATTTCTCAGAATAATTATGTAGGATAAAACCTTAAACTCACTTGAACTGTATGGAAAATAGCACATGTCTAGCAAAATATCAATAAAATAATGGACATATCAGCCTGGGATGATAGAAGTATGTTATTATGAAATTTGTAAGTTAAGATTTACAAGGTTTTCCATTGCCTAAGCCCTAACCATGTATTTTATTTACATAAAAGCCAATCTGGGAAATCCCTGGTCCACATAAAGCATTAAGAAAATGATAAATATAGAGAAAAAAGTAGAAAATTAATGATGAAACAGATGATAGTAGTTTTTCAATTTTATATATACCCATATTAGTCATAAGAAGATACAATAGAATAAATTTTAATTCCAAAAATTCTTTAAAAATGGAATTAAATAGCTTAGAATAATAAATATAATAAAGTGAGTGGGTGAAGAGAAAAAACAGTAAAGTGTACTGTTGGAGGGAGCTTGTGACCAAAAATGCAGAACATTTAAGCACATTAAAACAAAAAAGTGACATCTGGATTTTAGGAAATACTTTCAAATAATCCAAAAACAAGAAATAATTGCAAAAAGAATATGGTAGAAAACTAAATGTCAAACTACAGTCCTGTTCCTCTGGTTGAAACACGAGTCATATATAGTTTCAGCAACTCTGAAAATCTGGGAGCAGGAAGATATGCGCTGTCTTTTGCCACCTGACAATCAATAGTTTTGATAAAAAGAAAATAGTTTTTAAAAGTCCTCTAATTTATGATGCCACATCAGTAACACTCTTCAAATGATAAAATTATATATATGCATTAACATAAAATTATAAGTCATTAAAAGTGATTGTCAAAGATTTGGAATGAGAAAGGAAGTGGTAAAAAGGTAGAAAGCACAGTAGATTCCCAGGGCAGTGAAAATATGATAATAGTGCAATATTGTACTGTGCTGTTGGTAAAAAGCATAAAATTATACAACGCAAAATACAAACTGTAGTTCTGTAAACTTTAGTTCTAAACATTTATTCAACAGATGTGAGAAATACACTATGTAATTGCAATTGCTTCTCTCAGGAAAACCATGAGTGGAAACAGGAGGTGGGAACCCTACAGTGCCTCGATTTGTCTGTGAACCTAAACTAATTTTTTTACAATGTAGTGATCTATTTATTTAGAAGCAAAATGAAGACAACAAAGTCTTTTTGCTAAAATGAGGGGGGAAAAGTGTTAAATGAGACCCATAAAAAGCCTGGTCTATAAAATTCTTAGTATATCAAAAGATAAAAATCGTAACTTCCTGATCTCAGATCAATTCTATCAGATCAATCTATTTATCTATCAGATGAATTCTCAACTTCACTATCATCTGCAACTCCTATCTGTTGTCTCCAGAGTCTCCAAATAACCCTTGAAAAGATTCCTTAGTATCTTCCATGCTGAATCTTAAAAATAGGTCTTTTAAAATTTGATCATTTTTCCTCCGCTTCTGCTGTGCTTCAATGGTCTTTTTAACTTTGAAATGGACAAAAATATTTTGATGCAGATTGGTGATTATTTTGTTGCACAACCACTTACAAAACACTTTTCTATTTTATTCCTATTATTTTCCTAATTACTACATAGTCAAATTGTGCTATGTTGTTGATGTTTGCTTGGTTTTGTTTTCTGACGGGTTGCTTTTGAGTTTCTTAGTTATATGCTTTAAAGAATTGATCTTTCTCTCCCTGTCTCTTTCCTTCTTTTTCTTTAAAAGAAGCTAATTTAAGCCTGGCAAGCATCTGTGGATCCACCAAACACTTAGCAAATTAGCTTTGAGTCATTTAGTCCAATTAAAAGGGCCGTACTTGGCAATGACTTAATCTTTTAATGGTTTCTCTTTATAACTCTGACAAGCATACTCCTTGATTTGATCTTAGCTGCACACTGAGTTTTAATCTGCCGTGTTGCAGAAATACTGCTAATTATATGACTGCTTTAGACTGAGAAGTAATAATTTATTCATGTCCTACAAATTACTGAATTTGTGGATTTCCTGTAATTCTTTTCATTAGTGTTTCAAATTAGCTAATGATTTTATAATCTCATCTTTCCTGTAATATGTAATCAACACAGACAAAAATGGCCAACATACCATGATAAAATTCAGTTTTTAATCTTCTTGCTAGAACTACCAAGTATAATAAAATCTATGGTAAAGGATTAAACAAAAGTTAACACATATTACAGTGAAAAACTATATTGAAATTAATTCTCTTAAAAATGCTCCAACATTCATGTCTTTCCCTGACTGCCCCCAAGGTCCTCAACTTATTCAAAAGGCTTCCAACACTTTTTGTCTAAAAAAAACAAAACAAAACAAAAACCCAAAACTAATGTTTTCTCGTCTACTTATTCACATAATCTGGGGCATCGTGCAAATCTAATTCTCCCATAAAGTCAAAGTGAGCATGGACTGCAACTGCTTTGAAACGATTTAGGACACTGAAACAGCCACAACTGCACAACCAAAGACACCACAGAGGACTCCTGGAACTGCCCTGAAAAGTGGCAAAAACAGTGGGATAAATGTGCTAAAAGGGAGAGGAAGGATTTGGAGAGAAATCAGTGGCAGAGTGTATTTTAATGAAATATTTTTATACATTTAAACTGTCACCATCTACTGTATTCATATGTCTCTTTATAATTAAAAAACATCCTCCCTCTTATAATAGTATTATTTTTCCAACAAATTTCCTATCTGAGGTAGACTAATAATTCCCTCATGTTTTAGGGGTATATTCTGACTCTAGATAATAATTTACATATTGATCAAGAGGGAATCATTGATGATGCCTATTCAAATAAACCAATGGCTTAAAAACCTTGAGCAGTTTTTCATGCATGATACACGGTCCTGAAGGACCACATAATGAAAGAGGGGCAATGTTCAATGGATGCATGGATCCGGCTCAATGGGGAAAAACCTGCTTAAATATTGCTGGTGACTGTGAGATCAGTAAGTAAAGACTTCTGAAGAAGTCAAAGTAGATGTTCAATTCCAGTGATGTAAAATTGCTGCTCACATCTCATTAAAAAGAACTAATCATACAGGTCTGCAAACAAAACCAGATGAGGATGGAAATCTTACCATCTTTCTGAAAGTCAAATTGTCTGTTGGCTGATTTACACTAGAAACCAAAATGTAGGCCATATAAAAATATCAAAGACACAAATCATGCTAGTCAGATAAGTTATACTAGACACTTAAAATGAAAATGTAAATAAAAGATATGCAATAAAAACTTGTAACTATGTGGTTAAAATTTGTGACATAGTGTTTAGTTAAATATATGTACAATTTAATATAACTGTTTGACATTGAATTATTTGAAAGAGAATTATATGTAACATACAATTTTAAATTATCTATTTGAAATTTAAACTACAAGATAAAATAGTAGAGGGACATATTTAGGGACAAAAATGATGAACACTTATTTTAATACCAACGTATTACATGTCTGAAAATATGTTGTAATGAAAGAATGTTTTAATACGAATGACATTTAATTGACATAAATGATATATGCAAAGCAAAGTTAAGAAGATGCATAAAAATATTTAGAATTCACAACACCAAATTTTAATAATTGTCTCAAAGACATCTTGCTAATTCATCCTCACACTCAGATTCAGTTGAAGGAATGAATTTGGACACTGAGGTTTTTGAGAATATGTTTTCCCTTAGGAGAAGCCAATTCAATCGATAAATATTGCACAAGCATGTGGCAAAGAATTCTCGTGTTTCTCTTTGTAAAGATCACAAAAGACAAGGATGACATCAGCAAAAAAAATCCCATGGTTTTCTTCCTTACTTACTTTTACTAAAACAGAAAGAGATTCATATTGGCCTGCACTCCACTGCCTCCCCAGCCTGTCTACCTTCTCAGGTTCTCTCTTTTCTTTCTTTATCTCCACTGAGCTGCTAGCTCTCTTGTGTTCTGGGTACCATCTCACCTCAGAGACTTGGCACCTGTCCATCTGTCTGCATCCTTTCACTTTGCTCAAATATAAACGATTTTGCTCTTGCATTTTTACTTTCCCATAATTGTCACCATATAAAAAAGTGCATCTCATGGTTACTTAGTAACACAGCTTTCTATCACTACTCCCTACTCTAAATTGTGTTTCAGTGTAGTACTTATCAGCTTCTGACATCTCTCATGTTCATGTGTTGAATTATGTCTTTCTTTCATTTGAATGCCAACATAATTAATTCTCATCTTTAAGCAATTCTTACAGCCAGAAGTATGCTACATAAATATATGCTTGGCATATAAATGGAAACTTCTAAAATATCTTATTAAAAGAATTAATTAAGCTAGCCTCTTACTCTTTCTCTTTCATTTTTCCTTCTATCCTTCTTTGTTTTCTTTTTTTCTTCAGTTCTCTCAATTTTCTTTCTTTCTTTCTTTCTTTCTTTCTTTCTTTCTTTCTTTCTTTCTTTCTTTCTTTCTTTTTCTTTCTTTCTCCCTTCCTCCCTCCCTTCCTTCTTTCCTTTCATCATTCCTTTTTCTTTCTTTACTTTTTATTTTACTTTCAATAATAATTTTAAAATTAAAGACCATAAATCAAATGCACAAATTGAATTGCAATGCTCATATTCCTACAAAATGATGATAACCTTTCCTGAATAGTACATATCCTGAAAATGAGATTTCCTGGAGAAAGAATATGAGGGAAAACCTTTCTATAAATACTCCATAGACAACATTGTATTCATCATTAGATAAATAATATTTTTGTGATATTCCTCTATCTGTCTTTTTAACTCTACCTTTAAAAATTAGCTTTGGGCTATTGAAACTGTAATCAAATCCATGATATCATATATGCCTAACCAAATATCACTGACTACTAAAGTAATTACTAGCCATTGCTTTATTCCTTTATAACTGAATTAAATAAGTATAGATGTAATAATTCTTTAAGGATTTTAAAAGAATAATGTGTCAAAAAATTTCCCATTCTGTAGGTTGTCTCTTTCTGTTCTTTGCTGTGCAGCTTATTAATTTAACATAATTATCCGATTTAGTGAGTCTCAGTATTATTTCTTGTGTCATTGGGGTTCTTTTTGGAAAGTTCTTGCTTATTTCTGATGTCTTCAAGATTTGCACTTATTTTATCTTGTGGCAGATAAAGTGTTTCTGTTTTGATATTTACATCTTTGGTCCATTTTCTTTTTAGTTTAGAATCAGTTTTCAGCATTTGGCTGTTCAATTTTCCAGTACCATATATCTAAAAAAAGTATCTTTCCTCCAGTGTGTGTTTTTTCCCCTCTATCAATGATCAAATATTTGATTGAAGAGTGTATGGGCTTCTTTCTGTTTCATCGATACTGTTAAATCCTCAGACAGAGGACCAAATCTAGAATATTTAAAAGAACTCAAAAAGTAGACTCCCCCAAATAAAAGACCCAATGAAAAATGGGTAACTTAAAAGAAAAAACACTTCTCATAACAAGAATACAAACAAACAAGAAGCACATAAAAAAGTTTTTTATAACATAAGATAAATGAAAATTAAAACTACACTGAGATATTATCTTCCCTAGAAAGAATGGCTATCATCAAAAAAAATCTAATAAAAAAAATACTGGCAAGGAAGTGTGAGAAAATGAAACTTATCTACATTCCTATTAGTAATGTAAACTAGTACAACTTAAATGGAAAAACAGTTTGTTAATTTCTCAAAAAACTAAAACTAAAAATTCATTTGACTCTCTGTTCCTTCTTGGTATCTTACCAAAAGAGTTACAGTCATAATATTTTAGGGATATATGTATGCACATAGTAATAGTGGCATAGGTTATCATAGCTAGATCTTGGAAACAGCATATATGGCTATCAAAAGATGAATGAATAAAGAAAATGTGATATTTATACATAATTTATTGTTACTCTGCTATATAGATAAATGATGCAATCAGAGGAAAATAAATGTAACTTGAGAACATAATGTTAAATGTAATAAGTTAGACACAATAAGGCATGATTTATATAAGAGACTCAACATTTGTATCTATACATAATATAAACATCTAAACTTACATGTGCATATTCATAC
>PVJX010023330.1:0-29400 GCA_004027295.1 Dolichotis patagonum | reverse complement strand
GAGAGTAGCCTTTCTCCAACACTTACCTCATTCTAGAATGGCTTTTGGAAAATACTTTAGTGAATGATCTAAGCCACACACGCTCCAACACATTCTGTATTTAACCAGCTACTCCTGGCAGCAAAGAAATGTGGTCTCCATGCTGCTGCAGGGAATTTTCTTTCTTGGCCTGAACTCAGATCTCCAGGTCCAAGTCAGAGATAAATCAATAAAAATATCTGCACTAGGATTTTCTTGTCAGAAGAAAAGAGCAGAGAAAAATAAGATTGGAATATTATTTCTTTTCTTTTTATAATTTGCTTTGGTATTTTCTGGGCTATTCTTGCATTTCTGCTTTTTACTATTTTATAAAATTTCCGTGGTCAACATGCCTAAATTCTTTCCCGTTTCATTAGTCTCTGCTTCATCACATCCTTCATCAAAATGTTGTCTTGCCTTCTCTCTTGCTCGGTTCTTAAATCCATTATGGGACACCATGGATCAGAATATGTGTGCTTGCATTTATACATGCGTGTACATTTTCAATTAAGATAATTTCAAGTGGTAAAAGTTTGGGCAAGATACCAGGGACAGCAGGGTCATGGTCATGGTGTCAAAGAGCCGTTGTCAGTCAATGAGGGACCAAGGATCACAAGGCTACTCTCAGGACCAAGTTGCCCCTGGGCAAACTGTAGAGCCAGAACCTGACTCGCAGTCTCCTGACTTCTCACTTCTCCTCGGCCCTGCCTCTGACGCAGTGCCACGTCTTTCAAACAGTGTCAGCGTATTGATAGAATGTTCAAGATTGGATTTCGAATGTGGTACTTCCTCCAGCAATTCGCATGTGACACATAGCATACATAGCAAAAACAAATGAGGTCACTGTTCAAAATTCATATGGGGAGAAAAAGGAATGAAAACAACATTTGAGAAGAGAGTTGGATGGGTTTTTTTTACCCAAGACTCTTACCCTTTGGGTTTAAGGAGTGAAGTCAGGCAATACCCAAGAACCACTTGGGTTCTCTAAATTCTTTTAATCCCTTAGGCCAGTTAAGGGAGAAAAATCTGACAGATTTGCATCTGCAAGTGGTTGAAGGCAAAAGAGAAACATTGCA
Organism: Dolichotis patagonum; assembly: GCA_004027295.1. Lineage (NCBI taxonomy): Eukaryota > Metazoa > Chordata > Mammalia > Rodentia > Caviidae > Dolichotis > Dolichotis patagonum. The sequence goes on along the minus strand of PVJX010023330.1, from coordinate 28,306 downwards.
TGAGTTCCAAGTCACAAAATTCATAGGTCCGCGCTTATTACAAAGGTAAACACAGCAAACCACGGCTGACCCAATCTGATGAATGAACAGGGACGCTTGCATTGTTGAGAGGAAAAACTCAGGCTTCAACTGCTGCAGGATTTACAAAAATATGTGTGAGAAACTATAAAAATAGCTCATTACAGTATGTGTGTATCATCTCATATATTATCCTCTTTAGTCCATTATAGAGACAGTTATTTTAACTCTCTTGAAAACTTCTGGCACTTTTCTCTGTTTTACTTCTAAATATTCTTCCAAGGACATCTATGTGATGACACAATAGAAATCTGATTATCTGGAGTAAGTTTACAGGCATTTACATCAGCACTACTGGCATGCAGCACTGGTAAGATTTCCATATGACTTGTAATAGTTTATGATTAAGTAAAAATAAAATTTGTGTTTATCGAGGGGTGCTTTTCATAAGAAAAGAAGGTAAAAGCAAAGCCAAGCTACTTGGCACTTACTGATAGATCAGTCCATAAATCACTAAAATCTGGGTGTGTATCCCGTCTTACATTCCCGTATTCATGCCCCTCTGCTCTGTGAGCTGAAAAGCAAGCTTCAGAGAGCAACAGTCGGGTGGCTGAGGCAGCAGTGGTACTAACTGGCCCAGCAGAGTCTCTCAGATCCACGGGCAGAATGGAATCTTATTTCTGAGCCAAATGTGGGCTCAACCAGAAATGTCTTGAATTCAACTCAAACATAACTTCAAACTTAATGTTTGTGAGAAATGACTAAACCAGCGATGAGCAGAAAAGAAAGAAGAGGAGGAAAGGAGGCAAGACATAGTAATAGTAAAAGAGAGAAACACTTTTTAAAAAGGCAACATAGAGAGTAAAGGCATAGGTTACATTTTTTGCAGTTGCTATTTGCTAGATAAATATATTAATTCAATTTAAAGTTTGTCTTATCTTCTCATTCATATTTCTCCTTCTAAACCACTAACTACTCAATATACCCATGCTGACTTCCTCTTGTTCAAGGCAGAACAAATCTAATTTTTTCTGAAAGTCTGTTTGTACTGTTATTATTTTCTCTACAATTAACCATGAAAAAGCCTTTTTTACTTGGGAAAAATAAAATGGTCTCATCTTCAACTTTAAGCTGGCACAATCTACAAGAACTAAATTTTCTTTAATGATACCATTGTCAGATTACATTTTAGATTTTAAGTAAATATTGTCAAAATCATTTTTTCTATAAAAATGTCTATATTCTAATGTAAGGTCAAGAAAGTAATCTATATTTGAATATTAACTACTCTAAAATAAAATTTTCAAAATGCACAAAGGAGATCAAACTTAAGGAAAGTGTGGAATGCTTAACATATTCTGAAATGTTCTTCATTTTTTTTCTAAACAATTTGAATAACTGTGTCAAGCAAGTGAAGGAAGAGTAATAATAAAAGGATTTATTACATTCACGTTCATGTCACATTCAAGAGCCTGTGAAATTGTTTTGCATGGAAATCTAAAACACTAGACTAGTTCTTGGCATAACTCAAAAGCAAGCACTTACTTTCACACTCCTTGGTCTTTTCCAAATATAATAAGAGCAGCTTTGGAAATTCTTTTGCAAGAAAAACATCTCTAGGAGAAGAAAATCCTCTATTTAATTCTAGCTTTAAGAATTAGATCACTTTGAAAGTGTCTCAGTCATTAATAATAGTATAATTTTACTTATAAAATAAAAGATTTATTTTGAAAAATATCTCAGTCAGAAGTTTGTCTTGTTTTTAAGTGAGAGTGGAATAGCATAGCCCTCTTCCTTACAGTTCAGTACCTCAGTGGTTATACATTGAAAAGAAACTATGTAGTAGATAAATACCCAGTTACTGTGACCCAGTCTTTCCTCCCTCTTAGTTTTACTTTCCACTGGAGCCTGTTTTGTTACCTTTTTTGTTGCTGGGACAAAATACCCAACAACCAAAGTTAAAGGAGGAAAGGTTTGTTTAGCTCACAGTTTGTAAAGGTTTCAGTCCATAATCGGCTGGCTCCAAAGCATGGTGACATGGCACGGGGGCATAATGGTCATAGTGGTGGAAGACAGCAAAAGCAACAAGAGAGAGATTCAGAACAAGACTCTTCTTGTTGTGTTGCGTCCAGTCTGCCAGGATTAGGGTGGTGCCAATCCAATTAGATGGATTCAGCAATCATCCACTCTTAATCCTAGCACTGAACCATGAGTCAATCACACACTCTAGATTCAGCTGCCTTTGAAAAATCCCCATCTAAAACACCATGAGGCTTTCAGGAGACACCTAGACACAAACCATACCAGGCCCTTTCACCTTGGTCACTCCTAAGGAAGTATGCTCTTTCCTTAAGGTTCAAACAAAAGTCAGTTCTTTCTTTGATTTTCTTTAGCATATAAAGGCATGTTGGATATTTCCAATATGGCATATTAAATGTTAAAAATAGTTAAATTAGTAATAATAATTGAGGAAGGAAACCACTCCCTCTTTTGTATTTTCTATTACCTAGCAACTCATGGCAGAGTGCAACAGCCCTGTGAAGTTCCCCAAGAAGGTCCCATGTCCCCTAATTGCTGCTCTTCTTCTGTGCTCTCACCTGATACAGTCTACCATGGACAGGTTGCCCTAGAGAAAAACTATAAAAATGAAAGCAAAGCCTTGCTTGGGGCTCTTAGGGAGACAGGAGTCCTTTGTTGAGCCACAAGTACAAAGCCCCGCATGGTTCCTACTCTGTGTCTGGGTAGTTTGTCAAGCATCTCATCCCATTCCTGCTTCAATGATGAACTAACAGTTTATAGTAAGTAGCATAAATAATATCTTGCTTAATAAGATTTGGTCAAAGTATCCAAAGATGCCAGAGAAATGTGGTTCTCAGGTGTCACACCTGAAGTGTGAGGTGATAGGAATAGCAAAATAATTTTGCTAAACATAGGAAGAATAATCAAATGAGGTACACAACCAAAAAATATGGCACACATCAACTATAGCATATAATTTGATTTTGTCCATGTTAAAGTATTGCATTATCTACTCTTAAAAGTCATAGTCTCAATAGTTATGATCTCTTAAAATTTCTATGTTAAAATATGAACCCTAAAAAGATGACATTAGTAATTAGGATTTTTAGGAGGTAATGAGGTAATGAGGGCAGAGGTCTCATGAATGGGACTGGTACTTTTATGAAAGAAACTTCAGAGAGATACCTCACTCCTTCTACCATGTCAGGACACCTTGAGAAAGTACTCTTGAGGAAGAATTGTCTCTCACAGAATCTGACCATGATGGTACCCTGATCTTAGATTTCTAAGCTTTCAGAACCAGGAAAAGTAAGTATTTTGTTTGTAAGTCATACAGTTATTTGGTATTTTTTATAGCATTCTGAGAAAAGACAAACATTCCTATGACAATATTGCACTGCTTGACACAAATATCCAAATTCTCTCTCCCAAGTGGACCATCAAAATCCTTCTTGGTTCAGTTATCTGACACTCTTTCTTTCTCTACTTCTATAGTAATAGTCTCCAACATGAATTAGTAATGGACTATAAACTGAGAGCTACGTTTTGATATTAATAAGTTCCTGAGAATTAAAAAAAATGTTGATAGATATGCCATGAGGTCATACCTACTACTGATATCTTCTCTTTTTCACTATTTTGCTCTATTTCATACCTTTTCTTAGTACCTGTGTACACTTCTATCCTTCAGTAGTTCTGCAATGGGAAGCAGAAACACTGAAGTGACACCCAGGATTTGGAGGCAGATTTATTTATATTGATGGGCACTGATCAGGATCATTCCCAGAATATCAGGCCCTGATCTCTGGTGATCCAGGACCTACATGGGCTAAGCAAGCAGGAAGCACAGAGGCAGAATGGTTGTCAACTGGGAATTAGTTTATACAATGTACATCCTGTGACCAGCTATGCATCACAGTGACCAGCCGTTTCTGAGAGACAGGAGCAATTGGAACTGGAACAGGAGCCATTACCTGGGCAACTAAGAAACTGAGGTATAGTGGCTGGAGGTGGGGTATTTTCTGTTACTGTACCATACCTAGTTCAAGGTTCTTTGCCTGGAAAGATTATTCAAACTTCATAGGGTACTGCTTGTGTGATATTTTACCATCTTCTAGAAAAGGCCATTTCTGCTCTGGTAGCATACTAATGCCTGTTGCTATGGTGGCATCCCATTTTTCCTGATAACTAGAAAAAGTAAGCTCAGCAAGCATAACAACTCTCATTTTGTTGACTTATTCAGTGGCGTATAGTACCTATACTTGCCAAGAGCACTTTCAACTGCTAATCCAAGGGAATTAGTGTTATGTTCCCTGGCAGGATCATTTATATATTGGGTCCTAATGTCTCCAGACCAGAGGAGTCTATGGGAAAGGGTAGGTGGAGCAGAAATATGTGAGATAGGTCACTAACTGCACACGTGAAGAAAGCTCTTTCAGATTTTTTCCCATATTGCTCAGACCCAGGTTTTATGGCATGAGAAAAAGATCATAAAATCTTACTCATTGGCTTATTCTACAGCAAATTTTCTCAGACAGATGCCAAGATCAGAAGAACTTTCAATGATTACAGAAATTAAGGTTTCAACAGAGATTTTGCCTTTTAGTAAGACTGGATATGTAATGTACCATGATAGATAAACATTTAATAAGCCCACAGGAAAGCATATTGACAGAAGCATAGCAAACAAGAAGAGAGAATAATTTTCTATTTTAGAAAAAAAGGTAAATGCCTCAAAAATATCATCATGTGGTTGGCTGGCTCACCTAAGGTATCACTCTTGCCGGAAAACTGGCTCCTATGAGAGATGATAAATAGGTCAGTCCTGGGAAAATAAGCATGTGTTAGCAAGTCCGTGAAAAACTGTATTCCTCATACCGTGAGCACATTGTTCACGTCCACCTTTAAAACATTCAGATGATTGCCTTACCAGAGATGCTGACTGACAGCCATAAAGTAGATCATTCTGTCTACCTGAGTATTGAAAATATTCTCTACAATGAGCCCTCTTGTAATCATTCACACATGTAGAACATATTTTTCAATTCTGAGAGGCTCATTCTGATAAATCCCTGACCTCCACCCTGCCAGAAATTGTATTCATCCCACAAGCACAGGATTAGTGGCTACTTCTATGTCAGTGAAGATCAGTACCTTCAGGGATCTCTCTTTCCAAACAAACTGGATGATGACATGCAACACTTGGAATTGTGACCAGATTTGACTGTTACCATTTCCAGCAGTTTTCATACTTCTATGTTACAAAGGTCACACCAACTTACTTCTGGAAGTTATTAGCATATTGTACAGTGTTTTCTATGATCTGAGTTTAAATGACATTTCATCTAGCCTAGGAAAATTACTCATGAATCCATTGGTATTGACTGAAGCAGAGAGGCAAAATGAGAGAGGTATTCCCAATAGAGGGCTCACACTATTCATCATGTACTTTTAAGCCAGGTTTCCTATGTATAACTTATAATGAAAGACAAAGTACTGCTAACTTTGTAATTTGTAGCTTCCTAAGAAAGTGAAAAATGGGTATCCTGGGTTACAAGGTCCAGGCATCCAACCTACAAGTTTATGAGGCAACACCAGGAACTAATTTTCAAGAGCTAGTAGATGTAAGGGCATGACTTCACTCCAAAATCACAGTGTCTTTCCTGTAATTCTCTCATCATGTCTTTCTCTGAGTTCAAATACCTTCCTAATCTCTACAAACACTGCTAATGTCACGGAGATGATCAGTTTATAAAAGACAGTAGTCTCCTCATTTGCACTGCATCCAGCACTAGTTGGAAGCCTTCCTCAAACTCTTCTCATCTATCAAGGATTAGTTGCTCCCAAACATCAAAGAGGTCTACCAAGCATTCTTTTATTTCTTTGCACGTTTCACAGATAGAGAATATAAAATACAGCACCGTAGCCTTCACTTTAAGTTCTTTTTTTTTACATACCCTAGATCAGCAGGGTCTAGGAACATTGCTGAGATTCCACAACTCCGTGACCTAATGTAATCTGTTTTATACTCCACTGGCAGCCATGTTGTCTTTCATGGTTTCTAAAATATTCTTGCCTGTCTAAGTCCTGCAAAACGTCAAAGTAGTTGCAGTCTGGCTAATGAAGGCAAAAAACAGTCTACCTGGAAATGGCTACTTGCGTTCTTTGATTATTGCTTTTTTTTTTTTTTACAAAAAAGAAAATAAAGAAGGGAAAAGAATTTACCAACTTAAAAGGACATCACAGCTACCAGGGTCTGTGTTGATTTGCCTACACATGTAAAAACTCCTGAAATCACTAGCATTGTTACCGACTAGAATGTCTTCTGCATGGAACAAACAAGAGAATTAAGTGGGCTCATAATGAACTTTCCACTCAGTCATCTCCTCAGCAAACCATTTCCAACATTCAATCTAGACTGATGCCATAATCTATTAATGGTTACCTTTCAAAAGTCACAGACCTAAATAGAAATCATGTTTTTCCTCCTTTATTTCACCCTTAAGCATTATTTTTCACACACATTTTCCAAATACTTGGTGATATAGAGAAGAAAGGTCTCACTAGTGTTTTGATGTGCAGGCTGTCTCCTCTCAAGCTTGTAAATGGTCCCCGAGAGCATTCTGTGCGATCTGACTCCTAATGCAAGTCAGGAGACAATGAGTACGGATAAAGTTGTGGCTGGGAAGAACTCACTTCTTCTTCAAAGGTAAGGAAGGTAAGGTCAATTCCAGCACAAAATGGGCCACCTTAGCAAAGGCAATGGGGTCGGGGCAGGTCAGTTTGAATCTGTCGTCTCTGACAAGAGCAGACAGTGGACTGGAGGGGATGTTTTGACATATCTGATATCGCCATCCTATGCTTTTACTCCGTTATTCTGGTTATATCACATTCCAGTATTCAGTCTCAATTAGCATGTTAGAAAAAGAGTCAATTCACCCTCTATGTACTGATAGTGTTTATATTATGGAAATCAGGAGTAACAAAGACAGCGAATGTTATTGGCAACAGAAAATTCAATTTTACTGAACGTAAAATGACTCCTTTACTCATGAGAAAATTTTTGTAAAGACAACTATGTTGTAGGGCAAACCTTCCTATATCGTTTTGTTATATTTATGCAGCAAGTTTATAAATGTATAAAATGTACACAAGTTGGAGGCTAAGTGGTCCTGCTAACTTACCCTCCCATGGTAAATTCATATGAAAACTCTAATTGCAAGAACTATTTTATGTGGTAGAGGACTACAGAGTGTAAAGTCATTGAAAAATTAGGTTTAAAGATAAAATTCCAAATTAAATAACCATATTACAATGACAGTAGATGACTCCAGGGCATACTTTGCTGGGCTATTTAATATATTCCTGGAGCATTTGAAGACACCCAAGGCATACATTAATAGACACTAAAACATACCCTGTCATGCTTTAATGCTAAATTAATTAGGCAATAATATGACCTGTATGAAGGTCTTTTCTGGTCTAGCAATTACTGAGTGGAAGAAATAAAGGTATTGTCAGACACTGCTTGACCAAACAATTGTTAGTGTACATTTATAAGCTGAAAATTGTATTTATACAATTGTTTCATTTGGTTTGGTTTTGCTCTGTTGCTTAGTTCCAAAGTTGGTTTAAATTTAAGACACAGAAGATCTTTTTAAGCTTATAAATACAAATACGTACCTGATGACTTTTACTTAGAGTTTGTTATTTTTTTATTACTATTAGCCAAATCAGTAAATTATACCAGCACATGCTCAACAAAAGTAAATTCAAAATACACATGCACAAACTAGACATGGTTGCCCATGCTTATCTGTAATCCTAGCACTCAGGAGACTGAGGTAGGAGGATTGCAGTGAGTTCAAGGCCAGGCTGGGCTAAGTAGTGAGTTCCAGGACAGCCTGAACTACATAGCAGGGCTCTGTCTCAAACAACAAAAACAAAACAAAATATACATGTACAGTGCTTCCTGTGGAATCAAGTTTACAGCAAACTGAGTTCTCCACTATCATTACAAATTCTGTTAATTCTTACTTTTGTCTAATTCCTTTAACACAAAATTTTCTTAAATTTAACTTTGAAAAAAATTGGTATTGCACTACAGCTGTGTAGATTACAGTACTCATTAATTCCTCTTCTTAATATATCCAGCATTGGGAAACCCAACACAGGTACATCATAGATCATACAAAGAGGATCATTTTAGCACATATACGAAAAACTGGAAAAAACACAATTGCTTATTGATGGAAGAAGGAGGGAACCAACTGTTGATTTATTCAGGGGAACAGCTGAAAGTAATTAAAGTGTATCAGTCAGGGTAAGCTCAAGGCATAACACTGAATGAAAAGATTAATCCATCAAAGCCACTATATTAGCATGAGAATAGGCATGCAAAACTCTACCAGTGACAATATATATTTATGGTTACGTATGGTAAAAATGCACAATTATGTCTTTATATAACATATTCTAACTGTAGAACAGTAATTACCTTTGGAGAGAAAAGCCCTAGAGAAAAGGTGTCAAAATATAGCTGAAGGTCTACTATTTTATGAAGCAAAAGTGTAAAAATGTGAAATCTCTCCAATGTGCAGGTGTACATAGGAAATTGTTATAAGATTTGAGATTTAAATCAGAAAAAAAATCCCCTGAAAATCAAATATGGTTAATTAGGTTTGAAAGTAATACACATTACATCACATATGTGCAAAGACATTTTATGGTGTATCTTACATTATCCGTATTTTAAATTCAATGACAGAAAATACTGTTCTCCTGGGTTGCTGGGTATTCAGTAGTTTTGTCCAGTTATGTGTAGATAGATGGAACCTGGCAAGGTAAGTATGCTTGATCAGTGGATAATTGGGGGAAAGTCTCTGGATAGCATCCATTAATACATTTAATAATTGAGTGCAACAATCTAGATACTATCTAAGCAGACAAAATTGTTCACTCTGAAGGAACTCACAAACTGAGTGAAGGAAGAAAACTGTAACTACAATTTAAAGCTAATTTATGCATTCAGAAGGTGGAACACTAGGACAAGGGACAAAATTTACGTATGAAAAACAGAAAGGGAGTAGAAGTGAAAGGGACTCTAGAATGGTCAAGAGAACTGGATGGTAAAGGTGAGTTTTCAGCATAGACTTAAATAGGTGAAGAAGTATAGCAAAGGAATACATAGGACCAGGAAGTAGGAAAGTCCTGCAAAGGGTTCCTGAGGCAGGAATGTATCTGGCATACAAAAAGAAAATCAAGAACACCAATAAAGTTGAAACAAAGCAGGATCGAGGTGAGCAAATAGAAAACAATGTCAGAAAAGAAACAGGCCCACATTATGTAGGGTCTTTCAACCAATTGATAGGAATTTTACTTTCTTTCTGGATGATTTTGAACAGAAGAATGACTGACTTTCCTTTTTAAAGACACACTCTGCTCTTTTGAAAAAAGAAGGTAACCCCGACAGAAGCAGGGAGAGAAACCAGCAGGCTTTTATAACAACCCAGGCAGGAGACCACGGTGGATCTGGCCAAGGGAAAGGAGAATGGTAGATGTATTTTGTAATCTGAGCCAGCAGTATCTGTTGAGGAACTACTCTTGGGGAAGAAGAGCTGGACATGGGTCGAGGGTGACCCAAGAGTATGTGGCCTTGAGCAACCTAAGGGAGGTAGGAACAATGTGGGGCTTAGTTGGTGGAGGATGTTTGGAAAGCACATAGAGAAATCTCTCAATTTGTACTCATCTCTTTGATGGAGGTAGTGAAATACGAGCTAAGAACAGGATGTCGACATTCTTTATAAAAGAAGAAACAAAACAGCTCAAGCGTCAGAAAAGGGAAAATCTCATTGCCTTTGTATTCCTTCCTGTCTCCCCTCTGCTTTTAACCTGCAGTACTAGAAGAGTGTGCTTTCTGAATGGGCCACTGCCTTCATATCTACTAGAAAAGGTTTATAAAATTGGGCTTGATACATAAAATTCTCATTCTTTCCTATATAGATATTAAAGTACCTTGAAACTTCTGGGGAAAAAAAAAGACTGCAGTACTGCCTAATGTACTATTATATTAGTACAGAAGCTTATAACTCTACCTTGTATAAGAACAGAAACGCTGGGTGCTGGAGTTTTATTTATGGCTCTAGCATGCTCACTGAAGAGGCACTTGGGTCATTTTATTCAAACTTCTGTCAGTGCACGATTTCGGCAGTGTCTACAAAATGAGCCTTTGGTCTGAGGCAGCACGCTGTGACCCGCAGCTGTGCCAACCAGCTGGAACTGCTCAAACTTCAGCCATCAGCTGGCTACAGCTGTAATGGAAGCTTAGTCACAAAATGCCTCCTTCCAAGGGGTTACACAGGGTCATTTCAGAAAAAGGAACTCTGCTTGGTATGAAAAGTTGATAATAATGCAAGGTTTTAAAAAAATGTTGAATATAGCAAACAAGAAATAAAACTGTTGTTCTACACAGACTGAGTGTAGATGAAACATGAGAAAATAACCTTACCTCGAAGTATAATCAAATACTATTTTTAATATGTAAATGTTTGTCTAACAAATGGTATCGATACAGAACCAGTATTCAAAGATTGGTTGGGAGTCTCAAAATCTCACAAAGTAGATGGCAATTGTGTCTTAAGGAAACTTCCAAAAGTGTCACCAACTAGAGCAGAATTTGGAACTATGTTGGAAGGAAAATTGAGCCACATGAGAGAAATGATTATGGAATCATTAAATATGAAATACATAATCTTTATATAAATAGCCTACAATGAAGTACAGAGTATTAGTACTTGTTAAATGTTCTTGTGACTATTCAGTAACCCTAAAAAGAACTGGATACTGCAAATTATTCAACATTCAAGTGAAAAAGTGCTCTGATTCCAAATAGTAGTCTTTCGTTTTTATGAAAAATATTTCAGAAGCAGAGATGCAATTTATTACTATGGGATCACACCAGTCCAGTGTGGAAATAATAATAATCTTCTCTTTACTAAGCTTCTCAAGCTAGCACAATCACTCAGCCATCACAGAGGAACAAACACAATTAAAACACGTTTCAGAACAAATTTCTTATTTGGGAGGAGACTGGGAATGTAGCCTAGTAATAGAGCACACATCTAACATGGAAAAAGCCCTGAGTGGAGTACGCAGCACTGTCTCCAAAAACAAAATGACAGAAAGAAAGAAAGTAAAAGAAAATCAATAAAATACATAGTAGAAAAAAGACAACAAAGCAGTCACATGTTTGCTTCATAACCTCAGTGAATTCTCATCTCTATCTTCCTAAAAGATATTCTGGATAATGCCTTCCTAAAGGCTCACTGGAGGCAGATGAACCCATAGTGGAGAGGCTGACCTTGTTATCAGAGTCCAGGAATTCAGCCCACCAACAAGCACTGAAAAAAGTCCTCAGAAAAGGCAATCATTCAGAAAGGCCTGAGTTATTGGATCCTCTTATATTTTTATGCTCTATTCATGTGAGGGAACATGTGATTATAGGATATTTCTAAGCCAAATATTAACTGGAATATCACTCATCTCCAAATACCTTATAATGATTGCATTTCTACACATTGTTTCATGTCTTTTCAGCTTTATGTTGTATATTTTTAATATTTGGATACTTGAAAAATAGAGTTCTATGGATTCTTTGTAAGTTCTTTTAGTTATTTTTCTTGTTGCTGTGGCAAAATGCCCAACAACCAAAGTTAGAGAAGGAAAGGTTTATTTTAACTCATAGTTGGTAGAGGTCTCAGTTCATAGTTTCCTGGCTCCAAGGTAGGGTAGCATGGTAGAGGGCTATTACAGAGTACAAACAGTCCATGGCAAGTGGGCAGGGTAGTCAAACAGTGAGTAAGAAGGCAGGAGCGGAAGAAGTCACTCTTTTTTATCCTATCCACTCTACTCACATTTCATGTGGTGCCACACACACCCAGAGTGGGCCTTCCAATTATCCACACCCAGAACTATGCTAAATAAATCGGTGGACTGATCAAATAACCTCACACACTTAATCCCCACATCACATGGTTTAATCGCAGCACAACATAATTTAATCCCAGCACCACACACTCATGATTCAGCCATCTCCCAAAACTTGTGAGAGCATGAGGCTTTGGGGGACATATAGCTACAAGCAATAACATTCTCTTACATCTTCATTGTGTGTGGCAGATGAGGGGCAGACATCCTCCTGGTAGGAGTCTTAGGCTCTCTAGAAATAAGATTTCTAGGTCAGCAAAACATAAGGTCTTGGGAACATGAATCACAATTTATTTTGATAATGTGATAATATGAGTGGCATCATTCACATTTTCAATCCTTGATTCCTGAAGCCATGGGTACTGGCTATGGGGAAAGCAGTACCATAGATTGAATGATTATTCAGAGAATATATAGAAAGAGATTGACTTTTGTAATCCCAAATATTGAGTACAGTTATCCAAATATTGTAAGATGTTATTGGAATCCCAGCAAGTTAATTGCAATCTACCACCTCCAAAGCAACCCACGGGGAGAGTAAAGACACCAATACACGTTTCAAGTTAAGGGCAGCCAAGGTTCCTAAATCCAATCCTCATGAGGATGTGTGAACAAAGACCCTGATCCTAGTCCTCTCCCAGAATTTATTATCCTGTGAAGAATTGGGGGGGGGGCTCAGGAATGAGTGACAGTGAAGATGGGAATTGGCAAGTAACTTGAGCTGGCTAGCTAGGTAGGGAAAAAAGCCTCTGAAAAATGCAGAGATAAGGATATGCAGAAGGATCAATTTGCAAAATTCAATTAAGGTGGTAACTGAATTGTTTTAGGGGGCTGCTGCTTCTTTGTGTGTTGCTTCAGTTTCTGATATGTAAACTTTTGTTCCCTGGGGAGTCATAGCCTCTTTACCTTGAGGCTCATACCCAGTTGATCTTCCTGTAGCTGACTGGCTCTAACATCCTGCTGTGCTTATATATTTTAGAGCACAAGGCAAGGACAGAAGATGGTCTAATGGCTTTAGAGATTGTGTATCAGTACCTGGCTAGCCTTATCTGCAATGCTCAGAGCCAACTGAAGAGAGAAGGGAATACCATAGTCTGCTCTGTACATATCAGTATAAGGAAATGTCTCCATACCATCAAAGTTGCAGCAATTGTTCTGCATTCAACGGGAGTCACTTAAGTTGTCTCCCACAATTGACTACTATCCACAGAATGGCTCACCCCATCTACTTGATTACTAAAGTCCCTTCTCCATAGGTCAGTTTTTGTGAGCATTTACTTAGGACAAATAATTTTTCATCCTTCACCCTTATGGTGACTCTTAACATAACTGTTCCCCAACTGTCTTTGTGATCAATTTTCCAGACTGTTTTTTTTCATGTCCCTGACCATCCAGCCAGACCATTAGCTACAGCCCATGAATCATTGTATAATCACACATGTGGCCACTTTCATTTCCCAGAAAACGTGTACAACCAGGTCACTGCCCAAAGTTCTGCCTGCTGAAGATTTCTTTCAGCACTGTTCTTCAGAGATGTTTTGGAAAACGGTTACAATGCTCCAGTTGCCCACTTTCGGATGATGTCTCCACGATGTACAGAATCATCTGTAAGCCAGGTTCTAGCCTTCTCTTTAACTATAAACTGATCCCTAGTCACCCTATGGGTCCATAGGTTCATGGTGAGGTACACAGAAGGAGCAGGAACATGGGCATTCAGGCCACATCTTCCTGTAACTTACTAGTGCCTTCTGGACCTGCAATCACTTTTATTCCACTACCATTTGATGAAGAAGTGTTACTGTGCATGTCCAACTTTATGAGTGGATAAGTGGAAATAAAGAATAAAGGGTACTTTTAGAACAAAAAAAGCAGCAAATGAAAGAAAAACATACTTCTCCTCCCACTCCCAATGCTACTGGGCAGATTCCTTACCTACAGCTGCAGAAAGACATTCTTCATCTCCCTTTGCTTTGCACAAGAAACCAGATTCTTTAAATTGATGTATAAAATTCATCAAAATCTGGTTCCAAACAATTTCTTATTTTATTTGGAGATAGGATTGCTTCTTGTTGTCCTCTCATTTTGTAACATGGTGTGATTTAATAATGTTCAGATACGTAACGGTCTTTCGCCCTTCGATGCTTTCTTCAAATTGTTCTCCTTAGTTCTTGATTTAGAAAATTGCTATCTATCTTCAAGACTCTTTTCTAGTGTCACTTTTAAATCACAAATCTATAAGAAGGATACAATATTTTCCCAAATTTGTTTGCTAGGAAAATGCTTATTCACAAGTCAAGTTCTATCAGATAGAATATCATTTTATAGAACTAGTTTAAGGAGAATTGTGGGCTGCACTGCATGTTACACAGCTATAGCAAGCAGAGAAATCTGAGATGACTGCAATGTGAAGTCTGCAGTTTGGACTGGCTCTAGGTGAAGCAGGTGGTCCTTGGACTGCACAGTGGAACCCAGACATTATCGTGATCAGTATGGTGTTTGAAACCTAGCATAAGGACTGTTGAAAAAACAGTGTTTGGGCAATCATTTGATTCTATTGTCTTCTCAAAACAGAATTCTCCCAGTCACCTAAATAATAATGCAAGTTACCTTGGTCCTCTTGTTTTGTTTATGATCAGACTAGGTGTCCGACTGTCATCTCCTGATAGACTGCTGCTAGCCAGGGGGTTTGTGGGAAAGTGAAATCATAAGGATCAGTTCCGGTGCACGGTCACTTCGATCAGGCCCTCTGTTTCTACCACACCTCAACAGTAGACCAGGAGTCACTTCTCAAAGGGCGTGAACTACTCTACACAAGTTGTGACATTGTGCCACAAACCAGGACACCTGTCATGATTCTACTGTGATTTGATGTCAGCCCCGCTGCATCTTTTATCAGCACTGATACCTCTAATCAAAGTGTCAGCCGAGTCAGTTGCCCATGGAGCGGGGCTGCTTGTGACACAGTCCGGAGCTGCTACAGCGCACCTTAGTGGTTCGTTGTATACAGATGGGGTTCAATCAAACTGGTAAATTTCATATTGCCCACTACAAGAAAAATCAAAGTTCTTCCAGGAACATTCTGCCTTCAGTGCAAAGAGGCTCACCAAATCCTGTGCTTCCTTTTTCGTGTAGAAGGTAAATAATGCCCTAAATTGTGTTATACTTTTGGAGGAGATATCTCAGCATGCCTTTGGACCACTGGGACTATCAAGTTTTATTGATATACTAGGCCCACAGTTGTTTATCAAATTTATTTCATATTCTCCAAACTCTCAAGCTAAAGTTCTTGCTAAGGTCTTTAACTCCTTCTAAAGTAACTGGGAGGGTTAGCATTTAATTGGAAAGGTGGATCCTTGCATTGTGTGGAATATCTAGATGATCCCCATTTTTTTTTTTAATTATATAAAGTCAGAGGTCTGGAGAGAACTCAATGTGAAGATCAAGCCAACTATGAAGTCCATCAGTCTCAACTGTACATTTGAGGACTAGGAATATGACTGCTGGATGGGTCAGTAGATTCCAGTGGCTCCGCTATAATCAGATGTTGGTCCACGTTCTTCTGGTTACTTGGCTTTTTCAGGATTCCACTCTAACGAAGGGAATCATTATGACATTTTTCTTCTTAAGTTACCAGTGTCAAACTGGGCCTTAACTCTAACTCTAACACTCGCAGAAACATTCGGCTATTTTCCTTTCTGCAGTGTGCAGTTGTCTTATAAATGACTATATGTTTAATAAAGGACAGAAGTGTCCAGCACAATGTATACTTGTAGTAAGACAGCTCCTTCCTCCAGTTCTGTGTCTCAGTGTTACTCTGGGTGAAAAATTGGATTTCTCTTTCTTGGGGCCCCAACATCTGGGTCATAGATCTTAGCTGTCATCAAGCAACGTAGTACCTATGTCAGCTATTCATATGCTTTCTCTTTACTGATGCATGTCTTTAATAACTTGTAGAGAATAATGCCTATCACTCTCAACCTGTAACTCCCTAGGATAATTGTTTAGACTTGGTTTCCTGAATATAAGCAATGCCACATGGTGTTTGCCACTTCACAGTCTGATCTATTCTATGATGGTCTGCCATAGCATCAGCCTAACAGAAGAGCTGCCACTGAGCTTTTAACTGAGGTCTGTGCTCTTCTTACAAGTACATTCCTTATATTCATTCCATGAAACATAACCACTTGGGGGATCTTCTTGCCTTATACATCTGCTCTAACGTGACCATGTCCTTAAATTTTTCAGTTTCTCTCTTCATCATGTGCCAAGCCAATTCTGACATTTCAGTGATTTGTAGCGTGGGTCGTCATTTTCCCATGGTCTAGAAGCCATTCTAGTTGTTAGTTCAATCATCTCTTGGGGTTTTCGCAGGATATTAAATCCTCTGCATCTCAAGAGAGGACTCTCACATAAATTCTCCTCTATCCAATCTTGTGATCTGGCTTCCTTTATCAACTACTCTCAGCATCCAATCCTTCCTAAGACAAGCTGCCTAGTTCTTATAGCTCCTTTGAGGGTAGTCTTTTTTTCCTCAATATGTTCGCAGAACACTATCAATGTTATACAGTGACTTAATCCAGGGAATAAATTTGTTGGCTGGGAGGTGGAAGTGGTGTAGATTTTTGAGGTTAACATAGTCATCAAGTAAGAGAGAGTGCCAGAAACTGCTGTTCCCCAAAGAACAATGACTACAGGAAGGACCTCCTTCTGTGCTGAATGACAGGTTAGTTAAGAGATCCTTCTCTAAAGTGTTATCTCAGTTCATGATTCCCGGGAATCTTCTGAAGTTTTGGTTACACATGTCTTACAAATCACCTTCTCCCTTTGCCGAGTCCTGGCTGTTTTCTACTCTCTAGGCACTCTTCTCTAATCTTCTTGCATGCACATTTCTGCCTCAGAGTCTGTATCTCAGGGAATTCACTCTGAGAGCATAGATACATTTTATTTGTCCTCTTATTCCTCTTTATGTATCCTTTTTATGCAACTTCCACCCTAATTATATGCCAAATGCTGAAATGCACTTGGCAGGAAATAACACCATAATTTCAGAGGCCAAGTAGAAAATCGTAAAGTACATAAAAGATAATGAAAGTGAAGAGAGTTCTGTAATATTTCAAAAGAGAATAACACTGGCATGCTGCACTTGTTTACAGGAAATGGAGGAAGGGGCAAGAAGGGGGGTGGCATAGGAACCAAAAGGATGAAAATGAGAAGAGAATTGGCATCAAAAAAGTTTTTGTGGAAGAGCAATAGATAAAGTAATGGGACCGTTACGGGAAGCCTGATTAAAGGAGTAGCACCCTATTAGAGGTCACTGGGGTGGCAACATGTTAAGAGGCTGTCAGTCGGGAAAGCTTGTAGGTGTTGCACCGCGGTATATTCAGCCTAGTTGAGAATTGATAGAACACCTGGTGCTTCATCCTCCTGGCTGAACCACATCACACCTCATTAATGCTGTATCCATTCTCTTTCTTCCTTCAGCAAAACATTAAAAACTTGAGATGAAAGCATGCCATTCTAAACCATATTTGGCTCAAAGAAAAAGATGCTTCCCAGAACTTCAAAGGAGGTTTTTTAAATGAAAATTTAATTAAAATTTGCTTTAACTTGGATCACAATGAAGAAAATAAGGAACTCCTCATGTTGTCTCAAGTGGAAAGTGTTTGTTTCTCTGATTAATAAAATGTTGGCATTTATGTGCCCAGCAGTTTTTTAGCACTTTTAGTTCTATTGATAATTGACTGGGGTAATGAAACCCAGTGTCTGTAATTTCACTTATGAATAGGTAAATCTTCAGCATGGGTACATGGAATGGAAATATAGTTGTACATCCCATCTCAGATGCTAAAAAGAACAATGGCAATTAGGGAGCACAAAGCCTATGGAAATAAAATTCAGAGGATGCTGCATCTCAGTCCTTAGGGTTACAGAAACAATTTTTAGACTCCAAGAAAAGAAGCAAATGGCGACATGTAATTAGCATGAGACAATACTCTCCAGAAAACTCTTAGGGGCTATCTATTTTAAATTATCTATAGAGATCACTGAATTTTAAATGTCAGCTTAAAACTCAAGCACAGCATCTGACTATGTTACTAGGATTTAGTCTGTTTCACCAAGAGTGTTCTTGCTGTCATTAGCAGTCAGTTCCTTCTCTACTGAGCAGGGGCCCATATGTCTCCGATTTGCCCTTGAAAGCACGCACTTGCCAAGAAAGGCACAGAACATGCCATTATTTATACAAGGAGAAGAAAGCTCACAATTTTTTGAAAAGGAAGGCAGATGCCTCCAATGTCCTAACCCTGACACCAGAGAGCATTACCAGGTGATGTGAAGCAGGACTGTGATGTGAGTGGACTGGCCCTAAAAGTGGGATTGGTTCTTGCTGGGCGTTTCTCCCTAAGCACATTTAAACATCTTGCCAAGCTGGACAAACACTGAGGGAAGACTGATTTTTGATCTAGGCTAAGAAGCCATAAATAACACTTCTTGGGACAAAGCTAGTCCTCGATTTTTCCAGTGTTTTGTAGCAATGTAGTCATTTGCATCTATTTATGTATTATCTATAGCTGCTTTTGTGCTTGAAAGACAGAGTTGAGTACTTATGACAGAATATGGCCACAAAGTAGATTTATCATCTTGCATTTACAAAACAAATGCTCAAACCTTTGATCCAAAGGGCAGGGTGCCACATCTGAAAACAAATCGTGTCTGTGTGGCCACCAGAAAAGGTGGAATTGGTAATGTGAGTCTTCTACTTTAGCTTAAGTTTAAAATCTTCTGTTCACATTAATCATTTAAGTTCATGTGCCAATTCTTTTGGTTTGGTGAGATAGATCATAGATGGATGGATAGATAGATAGAGACTAACATACAGATGCATACAGATGTATGTATATATGGGATGCATGTTTATAACTTGCATTGCTATTAGTGCACAATCACCACACTGTTATTACTCTATTAATTTCTCAAACATTCTATTAATACTTCAATGGCAACTATATTTTTCCACATTTAGTCTCTACCTAATTTGCTGAGCTTCAATGTAGTGAACATCTGGCTGCTCAGGTGGAAACAAGTAGTTTCAAAAAGAAAAACACCGAGGGAGGCACAGCTAGAATCCCGGAGCGTCTCCATGGGCTCAGGGCTGCACTCTGAGCATGCTCCCACAGTCTGGTTGGAATTGTTTTAGTTCTTCTCCAGTTGACAGGAGGGACGGATGTAATTTTAGTCTACAGAGCCACAGCTGCTGTGTATGGAAGAAAGGCCACCAAAGCGTCACATAGTCTGTAGAGAACACACCTCTCAGTCTTCCTGAGCTGTACTTCTTAAGATGGCGACAACCGATAAAGAAAGTGAGAGGGGATTTCTTCAAACAAAGGGTCCATCTAAATGGTAAATTAAAATTTTGTGTCTGTATTTCTGATAATAAGACATTATTTTGTGGCATTAATCAGGGAAAGGCAGAGTAGTGAACCCCAGATTTGAGTAGTGGGAGTGGCAACAGGAAGATGAGGACCCAATGCAGTGATTGACATCTCAATGGAAACCAAATGGCTCAGAAAGGGATGAGGAACGGCCCCTCCCCTTGGCAAGCCCTCCCCCCACTCTCCTTTTTCTATGCTTAGAGTCCTGGACACACTGAAGGAAGCAAAAAAGGAGTCATAATGTCACCGGATATAAGTCTGGCAGAAGCTTTTAAAAAATTCAGGATTGATAAAAAATTTAAACACATCTTTACATAACTTTGAAGGAACCTAAGCTTGCCCTGAGTTGACAGAACTACAGTTTGTATCACCACTGGAAATTACCATAAGAACTATATTAACTTAGAGGACTTTTAAAGGTATACTTTTGCACATATATCTCCAACAAAAGTGCCTGCCTGCCAACCCAGAGGCAGTGTTCCCACACTTCACCCACACTGATTCCACTCTGTCACACAATGGGAATGGCTCTCAAAGGAGCTAAATCTGAGGGCAGAGCTAACACGGCTGCGGTGGGGAAACACTGCTCTAGCTGAGACCTTGGGTCCTGGGGATAACTGCACCCTTCCTCACAGGGGCTGCTCCTGGGCTGCTGCACTAAGAAGAGCACTTTGCTGCACAGAGAAAACACGTCTTCAAGGATGCCTCAGCCTGGTGTCTTCTAAAGTGTCAAGACTCCAAAATCTGTAACTGGAAAGGGAACCCAAAGCCACTTCTCCATTGTGTGCAGTGTAATGCATTATTGTAAACAGGGAGAATTGCCAGTACGTCTTTGTTCCCATCTAACAGTTTTGTGCTTACTGGCATATCGAATCTTTTAAATTTGTTTTAATTATCTATCATCCACCTATTGCCACCATTCCCAAAGACAATGAATTCCTTGAAGATTGTAGAAACAAGATTTTTCATTGCTATAGCTCTGCTACTAAGCCAACAAATGATTTTAAAAAAATGGTTTCATGATTCTCCAGTCAGTTTAGCCAATCTCAATTTCCTGTCTCTGTGCATCTGTACTTCCATCTCTCTCTATCTCTCTACCTCCCCAACCTTTAGCAGGAAAATACTGTGTTTCAGTGGAGGGAGAGTGCTGAATTTTCTCTACTTTTTTTAGGTGAATGAGACAGGATGGTTCAGCTTTTTTTAAAAGGGCTATTTCTGACAGGAAATGATCATTTTTTTCTTACAGGGTAGGAGGTACTGGAAACGACATGAGGCAAAGCCTCAGTACATGTGATACCTTCAGAGCCTGCTGACATTTGGCACAATCACAATTTCAGCATCCTCCTAGACTGCGAGTGACTGGACAGGGCTTGAGTCCTCTGGAGCCTTGTACTGGTCTCCTCTGGCTGTGAATGGCCTACTGGCTCAATGTGCCACACACACCATGACAATCCATGTGAGTCATAACATGAAGAAGGTTGAGAATTACTGAGGGAAAACAGTTCCCATAAATCTTGAAGCTGTTCTGGGGGTTTTCAGAGGCATCCAAGGTATTTCACAAACTGAGCTGCTGGCTCCTGGTAACAGTCAAACTGCAGACTTCAGCCTGCACATTTGTTTTGCTATTTTTTAAGCTAACTTGACATGGCTTCAGTTTTCTCGGCTTTGAGGTTACAGACCCAGTCTTGCAGATGTGTATTTACATCTCTGTGGATCCAGCTGGATCCACTCTGCATCTGATTCTCTGCCCAGAAGGAACTTCCTCCAGCAATGCACGGCTCCACAGCGGAGATTTCTTGCTGTATGTCTCCTGATGCTGTTACAGACTGTAAGCTTGCTTGTAAAAAATGTTGCATTGCTCAGAATATAACCTCGCTGGCCCTGGCTTTGACACAAAGCTTCATGTGCAGTAAACAGTTAACTCAGCAGGCCTAGATTCCTCAACTCCTTCACACAGCCAAGAAAGACCTGGCTAGCTCTTGAGAGAACATCTCTGAGCTCTTGGAATATTTTGCCTTATAATAGTGTTTGTGTGTGCCTGAAGCTTTGAGCCAAGAGGTACCTGTATGGTCAGATTAGCTCTGTGATTTATGGTGAGAATCTAGTTTTGCCTTGGAGCGATGAAGTCAGAGTCACTGAGGTCAGTCCCACACATTCTGCATGTCCATGGGACCAACTCCCATCAAAACCCTGGCTTGAAGGCTTAGGTGAGCTTCCTCTGCCAGAGACACTTTGTTTTGCTATTTTAAGCTAACTTGGCATAGCTTCAATTATTTTCCCAAGTATCTCCTTTATTTTCTTCAGCTTTCAGGTTGCAGATCCAGACTTTCAGATTTTTATTGATACCCCTGAGTTCAGCCTTTAAAACTTCTCACATTCTCCTAATTGGGTTGTGAGGTCCTTCCTTTTTGATGAGCAGACTTCTCGCCTGCTCAGGCATGTGTGTGAGCCCTTAAGTCCCTTCTGATTAAATCACTTCTGACCTGTTAATGTGCTTATCATCCCTGCAGCGAGCTGGAGCTTCACAGTCAAACCAGAGCTCTCAGTGTGATGTTTTCTACTTCTACTTTCTATATAGTTCGCTTACCTTCAACCTGGGCATGGCACTTGTTCAGAAGTGCCTACTTTTCTATCAAGAGACAGAGACTAGCCACAACAGTCTAAAAACCCAACTGTATTTCAGAATAAAATTGTTTTTCTCCAAAATGAAAATTCAATGTTTTCTTCCAATTGAGCTTAATAATAACATATGTAGGAAGACATGTTTTTGCTCTGAAGAGCCAAAAAGCCTTCTCCATGACTATATTAGTTTCTTATGGGTGATATGATAGATTATCAAAACCTCAGTAGTTCAAAGCAAAGCATATTTATTATGTAGCCTTACTATCAGTCAGAAGGCTAGATTGTCTTGACTAGTTTCTCTATTGCAGGTTTCATAAGGTCAAAATCAAGGTTTCAGTCAGTAGGGACAGGGATTTGTTCAGATGGTCTGGATGAGGATAACTTCATGGCTGAGCTGGGCTGTTCTTGGAAGCATATTCCTTGCTGTGTAGAACTGAGGTTCTTGTTTTGCTGGTTGTTAGTTATCAGCCACCATTAACTTTTAGACCCTTTTCTCTCCAGTTCTCCAGTAGCTGTGTGGGCAGCTACACTTCAGCAAGGGCATCTTAAATCTTTCTCGTGTATTGAGAATTTATGAAACTTGTCATTTCTTCCATATGAGTTTTCTGACTCTAGTCAGAGTAGTCTCCTGCTTTTTTTGGTTGAGGTAATCGAACTAATGACCTCACACTTGCCAGGCAGGCTCTTAAGCTGCTGAGCTAAATCCCCGGCCAGTTTTTGTGCTTTTAAAAGTTCATGTAGTTGGCTTAGATCTGTACAAAAAAAAATCCAGGGTAATGTCTCTCTTCTAAGATTCATAATTCTGAATATCTTTGCAGCATCCCTTTTGCTAAGAGGTGAGCACGTTCATAGACCTGGAGACTAGGGTGTGGATATCCTCAATGAACCTTTGTTCTTCTTATTATGAAAACTAATGAAAACATCTAGTGAGTAGATGGAGCCTCAGGCATAGCCAAATCTATCGGCTCTGGTCTGCCCACAAGACTCTGACTCTCCACGTAGGTATCACTTTATCTGATCTAGCTTCATTTCTAAGTCCTCCATAGGATGAGAAAGACAGTTACCTCAAGTTCTCAGCTGACACATGTTCGGTTAAGAGGAAGTCAGTGTTTATGAGATGAGCACAAAAGTCATGTTTTCAACTCTATTTTCAATGGGATGAGATTGCTTACCAAAGAAATTTGAAAGCATGCAGCCTAATCACCAAAGAGTTAAAAATAACAAATCGGAATCCCTGATATTGGTGCTATGATTCCTTCAGAGAACATCGTTCAAAGAGTATAAAACTATATACACATAGTTGGAAACAAAAAAGAATAGCACAGATATGATAATAGAAGTGATCTATCTGGTCGTTGTTTACCTGCCATACAATCTGGGAAGAAAAAGCTTACGGCAAGTCAGTGGTATCTGTTATTATCTGATACCAAGTAATTGAGGAAAAAATATGTATCCTTCAAGTTTAAAATTGAGTTGATTTAATCTTAGTCATAACATTTATTATACTTTGAAATCTCAAATTCTTTAAAGAAAGGTCTAGGAGTTTGTATATGCTTTGTCTGCATACAACATAAAATATAGCAATTGAAGTAAACAATAAATGTATGTATCACACATCACATAACAAAAACACATAAACTGTATAATTCCAGGACAGAGCTGGGAAACCAACTATATCCTCAAAGGTACATACTCTTTATGTCTTTTTTATTTCCCCAGAATTTTGATTTCTTTTTGGCTTGTATTCACAATATCCTCAAATGACTGTCTAAGTTCTAGGAATCACATGCAAATCACAACTTCAAGAAGGAGAGAAAGAAATAGCTGTCTTTTTTGTGTGTTTTACAAATGTGAAACCTTTTTAGAATTTTCTTAACATTTCGTTGGCTGGAATTATGTCTTGTGATCATGCCTCAACCAATAAACTGTCATGGAAAAGGTTATGACCAATCAAGAGTCTGGCCTAGATTCTCAGTGGTTAGCAAGCATTTTAAAAATGTTATTAAAATATTCATGTCTTTCTTTGTAATTAAATGATAGTCTCAGTTCTTTAAACATATACAAAGTATGAAACAGATCAAAGAAGACCCCAGGAATAAGAAGTGAGCATACCAATAAAATGTAATGGAATAAACAGTTTGGAGCACACAGAAGATCCAAACAGTGAAGGTGTTATTGCTTCATGTATTCTGCTAAATAAAGACTGTTGACACCAGGTTCACAAGGAGAATAAACTACATCTTAACATCAGAATGTGTGTCTGAGAGTTTATATGAAGGAAAGCACAGCAAAATATGTATTGCTCTTGTCACAGAGAGTATTACATGTTTTCACTGTTGGTAAATACTTAGAAAATATAAGGGCATAATCACAAGAAGCAAAGAGGACGTGTCAATTTAATTCACTGTTTTGTACCTAAGTCTAATACAAGATCTGACCCTCAGTAGCTATGAGATACAGAGAAAGGAAAAGAGAGCAATTTGTTGCTTCTGGTAGACAAACTAGGAGGCATCTCATTTGTAGTTAAGAATCCTTCTGGTGGAAATGCTTTTCCTTGCCCCTGTAATACACCAGCAAGGTAGATATTTTCAAGATATTCATTCAGCCATAAGTGACAACTGAATGTTATTTTACGTAGCTTTAGAATAGAACTTAAGCACTGTTTTCATTACAATGCCGTACTTACGAGATTTGTATGTTTGCACATACTGTATCTCTAATGCACAAGATTTTTTTTTTGCGGTAAAAGTTATTTCAAGTAGAATCAAAAAGGCAACACCTTCAGTGCCATAAGTGCCTCAGTAATCACATGCCGTTATTTTCCTTGTGGTATGCCTGGAATATGTTCAACAAATGTTGAGGTTTAAGAAACCATAATGCATATGTAAGCTTCAGCCAATGCAATAAAATCAGTGAAATTCCAAGCATGTCTGTGGCTACACAGATCCCCAGTGATACAGTACAAATGAAATGGAACACTTCACCCCCTCCTGCAAATTCCCACTGCAACCTTTATAGCAAGATGAGTTATAGACCAGCGAGAGACTCAGAAGCTCCGTGCTGGGTACGGTTCTTGTTTTGTTACATGTGACAGGTCGCCATGTGATCCCAGGCTAAATTATAGCTCCCTCTCAGTTTGGAGCAGCAAGCTCCTTGCACAGATCAGTCCTTTGGAGAGTGAGAGTGGTGCATACTGCAACTCTTCAGGAACAGTGACGCTACCAGGCCCATGGCGGAGGCCAACCTGTGCCTGGTGACACGCTGGGCATGGGGCCCATGTCCATCCCAGACGTGTTTTTGGCTCCCTTCCTCGGGATCTGAATGCCAGAAAGTGACAGGTGTGAGTGTGGACCAGACTGGTGAGCGTCTGGCTGCTCCGACAGCTGGGACTTTCCGTCTGACAGGATTTACCTAGTTGTGATGGATGGTGGCTAGAGAACAGGAAAGAGAAAGGGAAGTGAGAAAGGAAACTAACTGCATTACACCATGGGGGGGCTGTAAAATGCCCACCTATGAAATGATATGAGAAGCTCAGTATCTGACAAGAGTTGAGGGAATTAAGAGTAATTTGATTACAGGTGCTCAACTGGCATTCATTTTCCTCTTATTATCTGAGAATCCTCCCTCGAGAGGGAGCGCTAACCTTCAAAGGCAGCAGATGAATGGCTCTATTAAAAGCTCTGTAGTTTGTTCATGGCTCTGTAGCATCTGACCATTTTATGAACCCAGTGGAATTGTAAATAGGAAACAGAAGAGAGGAAATGTCTTCCTCAAACAGTGTACAGATGACTATATCTGTCTTCAGTGATTTGTAATCCACAAAGAGAATCTGCACACGAACCAAATCATGTGCACTCATATCTGCTCCCACCTCCTGGAGCCCGCACCATGAAGAGTTCCCCTCAAAAATGGACATTTTTTATATAATATGATGCTTTCTTACAAAATATAGGAATTGTACTTAAGATAGATAGGCCCTGTTTTAAATAGTTAAATATTTGGTTCATTTTATCTCAGTTGAAAATAATTAGGTCTTTTTATGTATTTACATTCAGACACAATTCTGATGTAATAACAGCTATGCATGGAAAATATTTTGGCACGTAACTCATAAATAAATAAACCTTAGTGGTTTACCTCTACTAAGTTATATGATAACACCAGATTTCCCACTAATAAAAATCAGAGTGAATAAATGATGTCTCCATATTGGCAATATTGCTACTGGTTATTTAATATTTACTTAGAAAAAAAGCAGTGTTTCGTTAGTGTTATAACTTGTTTAATATCTTCTGATGTATCATCTAGAAAGATACTTCAATATTTATATTATATCAATAAATAAGAACCCAGACATAAATCCATAAAATATAAAAGTGTGCTAAAAAATTGAAGAAATTCAGCAGTTATAATTTATATATAATTCAAGTAATTTTGTACATTCATTTGTTTTTTATCAAGTCTGGG
The DNA here is from genome assembly GCA_004027295.1 of Dolichotis patagonum. Classification (NCBI taxonomy): domain Eukaryota; kingdom Metazoa; phylum Chordata; class Mammalia; order Rodentia; family Caviidae; genus Dolichotis; species Dolichotis patagonum. The sequence goes on along the minus strand of PVJX010023330.1, from coordinate 1,766 downwards.
TTGAAAGTAAAAATTAATATATTAAGAGCTTGAAAATTAAACTCTGAAGGGAAAGCATCCCTCCTGTGCAAAATACATTAGTGTAAATACTTTTATATGTTAGTGTACATGGAAGTATATTAAGTATAAAAACTTCTTGTCTACATATATATATATCTATACACCAAAATAAATACACCAAAACATAACAACTGCTTAAAAAATCAGTTATTCAAAACATTTTGCAAATATACAAAGTCAAATTAATTTTTTTCCAAAAGAATGAGACAGATCTGTAAAATTCATAAGAAATCTTAGGTAGTTTAATAATAGGCTTTGAATTTAAGTTTAAGATAGTGGCATCATCTATTTTTATGAATTATAACATATTCTAACACATAATTTTAAATAACATTTTTATCACTTAATCAAATCACAAACTGTTCAATAATCTTTAAATAATTCACTTGTTACTTTATGATATACACACATGCATGCATATATGTGTGTATATATATATAATACATATATATATTAGTATTCACACTGATAAACATACAGGGTCAAAACAAACCTGGAATCACTGCTTTATGTTTTATTTATTATATATCATATATATGTTTATGATATATGTATATATATATTTTTTCTTAGTCAACATTTAATGGTTATTTACCCTGTTCCAAGAAAAATCCTGAGAACTGAAGGTTACCCTGTGTCAAGTAATAGAAAAAGGATTTCCTCATATTGACTTCTCATAACAGATACTATCATAAGTAACCATTAATTTCATAAATAAAAAAGCTGAGGGATAATAAGCTTTTATCCCAGGGTCTCCTTTTAGAACACTGACATTACCACTATCTTCAACATATGACTGATGCTGCTTTATTTCTCCTGGAAAATAAGTAAAACTAATAATTTTAACTGATACTCTGTTCTACAAAAAAGTCACCTTAAGATATAAAATTTTCTTAGGGGATTAAATTTTTTACCTTATTGAAAGTGGGATTTCTAAAGTATGAACATTTTCTGTAGAGGGGAATCTCTTTCAGAAATGCTAACTGGCTTGATCATTTCTTTTTTTTTTTTAAATAATTTTATTTAAAGAGAAAAAAACAAAACAAAACAGAATAAAGGGTAGCCACAATACAATATTCCAAGGAAAAAAGGAAAAGAACAACAACAAAAAAACCTAAGAAATTATTGCTTGACAAATTACATACTGACTTCTTGGAAATAGTTGTTCAATTTACAAAGTTAAAACACGTAAAGTAGACATTCAAACAGTGAGACTGTTAACAGTTCTGCACCACGATCTGACAAAAACAGCAATATAGTCATCCATCTTACCCACTCAAATATACATGCAATTGTATCAAAAGGGTAAAATTAAACACAACAAAACAGAGCAAAGCGGATCACAAGAAAGCAATGTAAGAGACAAAAATTTCAAAACTAGACAATCGGAGATATTCACTCTCTATCATACTGACTCTTGTTTTCTTCCAAATAGTTGTCCAGATTGTCACATACAGGGAATTCACATGAAACAACCTAACATGGAATTGATCTGAGCAGGATGAGGGGGGCATTTCAGGTCTGCAAGACCAGACATTAGGGAAGCCAAGAATGGCTATCATAGTGTCTCTCATTCTCCTCAAAACAGCTGTCCATACCTTAATGTGTGTTGAACTTAAACAAGGCAAAGCAAGCTAAGATCACTTTGAACAAAAAGTGGTAGTTTTGCTGGACTTCACATCATGACATTATGGAATCAGCACTGG
>PVJX010023329.1:0-29405 GCA_004027295.1 Dolichotis patagonum | reverse complement strand
GTTCTTTTCCTTTTTTCCTTGGAATTCTGTATTGTTGCTACCCTTTATTCTGTTTTGTTGGTTTTTTTTTCTCTTTAAATAAAATTTTTTTTAAAAAGCCAGCTCATCCAGCAGCCCATTGTTCATGCCCTGTCACTCCTCCTTTTCCAACCTTTCACTTCCACAGCCAAGAACTGGACCTCTGCTCTACTCCAGCTTGAACCATGGCACCCCACTCACTGGTACAGGTGAATTGTCCTCCACCAAGCCTGTCTCCCCACTCCCATCTTCTACATCTTCTACATCTGACTTTTGATACAGCACAACTTGTACCTGTGCCTCACATTTCAGCAGCAGTGTCCTGGTCTGCTTTCTGTTTTTTTTTTTTTTAATTCCCAGATGCAGTGTTTTTTCTGGATTGTTCTCTAACCAGATCCTCAACTTCCTTGCACATTCATTCTTCTAGCTCACCTGTCCTGAAAAATGCCCGTTCACAATCAGTACACCAAGTCAAGTGTTGTTGGAGAAACTCGAATCATTACGAATTCAGATTCTCCAAACTCAAGTTGGCCCTTAGTGCCTGAATTAAACAATCCCTTTGGTGGGGTAGGGGTGGGGGTTCATTTCCCATTGCCAACAACAACTATTCTAAACCCTTGCCCTCACAAAGCCCCTCCTCAACCCTCATTCTCACTCTGCCCTCTATTTTTAGAATTTTTAAAATTATTTTGAAGGTAGTAGAATACAACAGAACAAGACAGAAGAAAGCCATTCGAGACAATGCAGTGAAATTGGTACAGAACGTCACGGGAGGTTACCGGGATAACAGTAATAGGAACCAAGTATATCTTGTTATCTTCACAATAGTTGTCCTTTCAATCAGGTATAGAAAAATCAAACCAAACACAGAACATTATAGAACTTATCAAAACAGAATACTGAATAGAGCAATACAATTAATCAGAACAAAGCAAAACAGTGATAACAATATTTGCCTTCAAAGAGATGATAGAAGGAAATCTCTTATATTTGCTATATTGCATATGGTTCTCTGGCTCCCATCGCTGGGGGGAGGGTGGGGTGGGTGGAAGGGTGAGATGTTTGATTCTCAACCTGCATGCCAGTTGGCTCACGGCCACTTACCAGGGAGGCAAGCGGGTTGCTTTCTTTCCCAGCGCCCTAAGTTCCAACATGGTGCAGATCTCGGGAGATGCTGGCTGGTTCTCTCCCTGGGGTACCCGCCGCTATCTGCTCTCTATTTTATGGAGAAAAATTAGATCATCAGAAATGAATTCCAACTTCCTGCCCTTATGCCCTGGTAGAATTACCTATTCCACAGCCATCTTCCCCTTCCCCTGTAAAAAGCCAGGCTTTCTCTCCAGTCTCTCCTCTTTTCTTACACTTTCCACTTGTCTTTCTCTACTGGCAACCTCCCGTCAGATTTTAAGCAAGCTGGCGTCATAAGCTTGTTTATTTCAGACTGCCCTTGGTCTGCTCTCTCATCTCAGTGCTTTCTTACTTATCCACTTCCCAGAAGACTTATTACTGTTTTACTCAGGAAATCAGACCCTGCCTTTCCCAAACAGTCACCCATTCATTACCTCTATACTGTGTTCACTCCTCACCTGGCTGAATTTCTTGGCATTTTAGCACTTGTCTGAGTCTGCTATGATTGCTATTTTGAGATGTCATACATTGGGTGACTTCAATAACAGCACCTTGCTTCTTATAGAGGTGGAAGCTGGAGAGTTCCATGACCCAGGTCTGTTCCCGACTTGGGCATATCCATTCTCTTGCTGCATCCTCACATGGATGGAGAGAGAGAGAGGAAGTGCTGTGGCTCAGGTCTACAGCAACCTTCCAAAGCCTTGTGTACTCAGAAGCTGGGCTTTTGGGAGGTGAGTGGGTCATAGGGATGCCGTATCCATCAGTGAATTACCCTTGTTGTAGAAGGGTATATTTCCCTCCCTGACCCGCCCTTCTGTGGCTGCCATGATGTGAGCTACTGTCCTCCACCAGACTCTTCCGCCATGTCTTTCTTGCCTTTGAGATAGCCATCTATAGACTGAATCCTCTAAACACTGCAAACCAAATTAAATCTACCTTCCTTTAATTTGTGGGTGGTCAGAGATGAGAAAAGTGACTAAGACAGAGAGTAAGACTTCTGGTCTCTTCTTACAAAGGAACTAATTCCATCTTGAGGACTCCATCATCGTGATCTGACCAAAATCTAATTACCTCACCAAGGCCTCATCTCCAAATAGCATCACACTAGGAGAGGGAGCTTTGGGATGTCAATAGATGAATTTTGAGGGACACATTCAGTCCAAAGCACATGCCCCTCTCTTTGAAACAATCTATTCCCTTCCTTTCCATCTGCCTCTCCTGTGATGTCTCTGGACCTTCATTCTCTGTCTTTGATCCCTGCTACTGTTCTTTGAGCTCTTACAGTGACCTTATCATATTTTGGTTTTAACCACCACTCATATGCTGATGGCTTCAACTTCAATCGCTGCATTCCTGACCTTCATCCACTCACAGGACACTGACGGTCACTGTCAGTTTCATTTGGGTGCTCCGCAAAGACCTCAGACGCAACAGATACACAATGGCATTCATTTTCTTTTCCTCTCTAAACTGCTTCCCATTCTGAATTCCTGCTCTGAATTGGTGATTCCACCACACCCTGTAAACAGATTGGAAACTTGGGAGTCATCCCTGAGTCCTTGCTATTTCCCACTGTCTATCTGTTTGCTGAATCGTTAATCAATTTGACTTCCTCAAAACCATTGCTAAGGAGGAGGATAAATCTCACAAGCCCTTGTGAGATTTTCAAATTACAATAATATCCTCATTTAGTAAACTAAATGAGTCCCCAACTAAATGTAGAGAACAGATCAAACCTATAGCCCTAACATTTAAAGTTGTATCCTTCATACAATAAAAGACATACAAGAGCAAGAAGCTAATAATACCAGCTACAAAAGCATTCACAAATATGATCTTCAGTAAAGACAGAATGAGGTTTGACCTGGAGTTATTTTAGGTGTCACTTTGAGATATACTGTGAAAGGTGAATTTCTCCTACCTGCGTGAGAACTACCTGACATTTTGCTTTCCTCTTTGAGGAATTTACTTTTTGAAAGTTTCTGACATTTGTGTGAGGGAGATGGTTGAAATGATGTTTAATTTTCTTTATCCCTGGAAACTCATGCTATGAGAGAAAAGAATTTTTGTATGGCTAGTGATTATTTTGAGAGCCACGGTATAGAACAGAACCAGTCAAGTGTATGACAGAAAGGGTATGGTCACACAAAGAGTGGCTTCAGGCACTAATTTACATATGGCTTCATTCAAGATCAGTTGGCCTCCACAGGGAACAGTAGGCAGTGGTGGCTCAAGGTCTCTGTACCCTAATGAGCCCCATGCTGATCTCTGCCATTGCCTTTTTCACACTGATTAGAATATTATGTGTCTGCTCCTGTAGCACACAGTGAACTCTTGGAGGTTAGTTCAATGCCCCCCCACACAGTAGGTGCTCAGGAATGGATGGACGAATGAATGAATGAATGAATGAACAAATGAGTGAATGAATGAATGAATGAATGAACAAGTGGACTAATCAGTATACAGGAAATTGCAAGTGAGGTGGGCTTATTTCTTCAGAAATAAACTGGAGGCGTTTTTGCATCTATCCTGGTAGCACACCTCATGTTGTACCCTCCTCTCCCAAAGAGAATTTGAAACACTAAGATCTTGGAGGAAAACTGGTGATCAAAGTGGGTGGCCTCTGGACTGGTTACAAATAATTCACAAGAAACAGCTCTGGCAGGAAGCTTTCTTCCTGAATAAGGCAGCAGTGAAAAAATGGACAGCCAAGTCCCTGGGGAAGCTTCTGTCTCCCTACCCCTGACTCTGCTTCTGAGCAGAGTTCTAGATGGAAAGATGAAGAATGCAGTCCATGTGCACCCATCATACACTGCACGTTCTACCCAGGTTGCAAAAGCCACCCCTTTGGGAATCCTCCACCCCCACCCCACTTTTCTTTCCAATGTGGGCTGCAACTTTTTTTTTTTAAAACCTTGTTGTAGCACAAGAAATATTTTTTTAATGGCTGTGTGTGTGTGTTATGTCCCTCTAAGGAGAGTCGCACTGAAGAAGGAATTTTCTTTTCCTTTTCCTCCCCATCATGTCCAGCACAGAGTAGGTGTTATGGGCCAGGGTCTCAAGGATGTTTCTCTGAGATGGAAGGACAGGAGCAAGTGATTTATTAAGGATGTGCTTGCAAAGACACCAGTAAGACCGTGAGGTGAGCAGAGCAGGAAAAGGAAGAAGCTGCGGGTGTCCCAGCCCCTGCCGGACCTGGACTGCAGAGCACTCCTCAAGGCAAAGGCTTCCAGACTCCTGTGGCATCAGTCTTTGGTTGCAGGGAACACAAATTCCCAGACACTTGGCTCTCTCCACGTCTAGGCAGAGTGGCTGCAGGGGCTGGCTCAGTCCTTTTTAGCAAGTCGTAAGTTCTGGCCACAAGGAGCAAAGCACACAAGATCTCAGCTGGCACACCAGGCTTAAGGGAACCACTGAAGGGGCTGGAGCTTCCCCAGGGGAGCCGTAACACACAGGGGAGCTGTGGTCGGCTGTGTTCTATCACTGATGGTATCTTTCAGAAGCTCCAGATATTAGAGACCCACCCCCCCCATCCCGGGGCTTGGCCTTTTGTAGACACCATCCTGACTCAGGGCAATGTCTTCATGGATGCAGAGGAACTTGGTCCATGAGGCTGAAGGCAGGGTGTCCCGCAGCAAGCGGGCCAGGCCACTCTGCAGAGGAGCCATGGTCTGGACCCCGCATCCTCCTCCCCTGCGCAGGTGCCCAGCCTCACTGCAGTGACCTGGATGACTGATGGGGCCTCCCCTGACTAAGTCACGGGGGCAGGCTCATTTCCTTCTTTTTTTTCCAACGTGATAGATTTCATTTTCTCAGAAGCCGCATGCATCTCTTCCCGTAATCGTGGGGAATTAGAGAGAAGAGATGACTGTGGTCTAACACGAAGTTAGCTGAGCTCAAAAGCATGTCAAATGCCTCTCACTGCAAATACTTTCTTAAATAATGAGCTTGGGAAAGCTGCATTTTGCCCCAGTCACTGGCTTCTTTTAGAAACCCCATGTTGCTTTGAAGGGAAATACAATTTGTATGCTTGAATTTTTATTAATTCACTTCATCTTCATCTGGCTTATGGGGGAGATTTATTGCCTATGAAAGAACTTCAGCCCCTCTTTTGCCCATTTCTGTTTCTCACTCGCACCAATTGCCCTCTTCCTTGTCTCTCTTCTTTACTACCTGATCTCCTCTCTGTTCTTTTGCTTATTTTAAAATATTTCTTTCTCTCTCCCTCTGTCTCTCTCTGTCTCTGTCTCCCTCCCTCTCCTATCTCAATTTTTTACTTTTAAATATTTTCAACTTTTAAAAAAGTTGTATGTATTTATTATATAAAACATGATGTTTTAAAATATTTGTACATTGTGAAAATGATTAATTACAAAGCCATCATATTTTACAACAGATCTCTTGAACTTGTGCTTCTGACTGCGATTACAAATTCTTCGACTGGCATATGCCCAATTCCCTCAGCCCCCCAGTCACCCCGGCCTCTGGTCACACCTGCTACTCTCTTTTCTCAAGATCACTCTGGCAGGAGTGGGGGCACACATGCCATACTTGGCTTTCTGTGCTTGGGTTGTATTCTTGAACACAAGCCAACGTGATTTGTCTTTCACACTATTTTTTCCTGGGATATCTCTTCTTCCCTCTCCATTGTCCTTTCTTCATTCCCTCTTTACTTTCTATAGCTATCTCTTTTTATTTCCTTTTTCACCTTCCTTCCCTTTGTTAAGCCTTGGTAATCAACACAGAAATTGTGTATTTTCAGGCTAAAATTCACATGGGTAAGTCCAGGCTCACAGCAATTGAAGCTGAGATAGACACAATTCCTGTCCTATCTAAATCTTACTTGCTAATAGCCAGGGCTCCAAAGACTGGCAGTGAGCTTTGTGTCTGCTGCAGATTAACCAGAGCCTGAGCTAGTGGGACTGTCTACAAGGACATGCTCAGACCCAGAGGACAGGTGTGCTGCTTCAAAACGGTTAGTCCCCAGGACTTCCCTGTTAAGGGATCGCGGCACTTGTCCCTTGGGAATGGAAGTTGCCAACTTGAGCCATAGGCCTTGGAAATGGGAAAGAAAGAGGCTGGGCAAGGTATTTCCAAAGTAGTACCAACCTTTTAGTTATATCCCTGATTCAATATATGGAGCCAGAACCTGCACTTGAAAAACAAAACTCTTTTTATAGAATTTATATTCTCTATAACTATTTCTTGTTATGCCCCCTTATTTTTCATTAATACCTCTTAATGAACAAAGAGGAAAATTAGAACTGTAATCTTCTGTTCAGATACCTCTTAGAATTTAAATTAAAAATTGTACATAAATTAAAACTCTTAAACTATACATAAAGTTATAAAGTGAAAAGTGAAAGCTTCCTTGTCCGGTATTTCTTTCCCTGTTGGCAACTAACCAGAGCTAGCAATTTCTTGCAGTCCCTTCAGGGAAAACCTAGGAACATTTCAACAAAACAGGTATCTATTCATATGTGTCCCTGGTTTTTGGACACAAGCAAGATTGTGAAAAAAAAAAGTGTGCCATACACATATTCTGCCCTCACGTATTTTTTATTTTACTGTTCTACACATAAATTGTGTGTGTGTGTGTGTGTGTGTGTGTGTGTGTGTGTGTGTTTTACTGGGGACTGAACCCAGAGCCTTTGCACTAAGCTATATCGCCATCTCTTCTTACATTTTATTTTTAGACAAGGTCTTGCTAAGTTATGCAGGCTGGGCTTGAACTTGTGATTCTTAGCCTCCCAGAATGCTTGGATTGTGGGTATGTGCCACCATGCCCAGTTGTCCAGTTGTTTTAAAACACACTTTTGTGTAATATAAGTTATACAAATACATTCTGGCTAAATTCTTAGTAGTAAGTTTGTTGGGTCAAAGAATTTGAAATTTTGAGATACGTCACCAAATATCTCCCCCCAAAAGGATGCAAAGGTGGTCCGGTCTTCAGGTCTGTGATGATGAGAGAAGCTTTTCTTTTCCAAGTATGGCAGTATTGGGCAGATACAAAAAGAGTATGTGAGAATATCTCTATCATCAACACTAGATAAGATCAACTTTTTTTTTTTCAAATTCCCAATCTGGTTGCTGAAAACCAGTGTCAGTTTCCACTTTGGATTTTTTCAGGTGTGAGAGAGCTTGAGGTCAGGGAACAGAGGAAGAAGAAGCAGGAAGGAGAGAGCCGCGTCCTCTCTTGGAGTTTGCTGTCACAGGGGGAGGGAGAAGCCATGATGGCAGTTAGGAGCCAAGAAGATCCACAGACTGAGAGATGGCAGCTGATGGGAGGGGATAGAAGAGACAGCTGCAGGCAGGAGAGGGCCAGCTCCTAAGAGCAGACTGGTCCTGGACACTTTTGTCTATGACTTGGAAGCAGGATCACAGCCTGACAGGTTCCCATCATACCTCTTGGCATCTTTTTGTCTTAGTTTGGCTTAGCCCAGGTCACAGAGCCACTTAGTGGTAGAAATATGCTTACATTCAGAATTCTGGAGACGAACCCAGGTGGTACCAATAATAATCCCATTACTATAATTTTTCTCATGAGCTGGTGTGCTCTATTTTAAAATGAAAATAATTGCAGCAAGTGACAACTGCCAATATGAAAATTTTGAGTACCCTGTGTGTTTAAGATATGAGAGAGAGAGCACAGTGTAAGGTTGGGACTTAAAGGCAACTTGCTATCTGCTCTTGTTCTCTTTGTCCACAGACCTTGGTTCTGTGTGTTTATTTTCCCACCTGCATGAACACTGCTCTTCACATACTCTAGGACCTGTTTTTGCCAACCCTGGAACTGCATCTTGTGGCCGAACTTATTTGCTCCTTAAGACCAACCACTTCTCTCTTTCCATGCCTGTGAGGCCACTTTTTGCTCATACTCTCATTTGGTATGTGCTTTCTTAAGTTCCCACAATGTCCCAAGTGACTGACAGGACTGGTCTCCTGGTAAGCTTAACGCATGCCCATAACCAAGCTGACATTCTAGTGGCCTTGTATATAAGAAATTGAATCTAATTGTTCCCAGTGCAGTTGTGAAGGACGCATTTCTAATTGGCAAAGTTGAGAAGCAGAGCTCACACATGTAGTTAGAATATCAAGACCCTTCCACTCATTTGAAGCAACCGTTTGGAGCTGTCCTTGGGGCCCCAAGTCTGCATTCTAATCTTTCCTGGGTGGCTATGTATCCTGACTCCATCTGGAAGAACTTTGACATTTTGTGAACCAGATTTGCACTTGCAGAGCAAGATGATCAGACTCGGGATGAACTGGAGATGCATCTCAGTTTACTCAGAACAGACATGCTGTCGGTGTCCACCTAGACCAAAGGGGGGCTGACTCAGGGCCCACAGCTACTTAGAGGCTCACATATCTGCCCAATACAGCCATACTTGGAAAAGAAAAGCTTCTCTCATCATCACAGACCTGAAGACCAGACCAGAGAGCAGAGGAGGGTGATTTCCGCCTCTTTCCATCTCATATACAGGGCCCATGTCAGCATACAGGGCACACCAGGACTCTATGACCTCTACTGAGCCTCCTTTGCTGGACCTGGTGCTATTGAATAGAGTCCGTGGTTTCTATATCTGCGCGGTGCATTCTGTATCACAGCTGCTCACTCTAAAGCTGGGAAGGACTCCAGCTTTTATCTAGGCCAGGGACTTCAGCAGTAGAACAAAATCCCATGCAAACATAGGTTTAGTGCATAAAAGATAATGGGTGAATTAAAGCTGGGGTGGTGGGCAACTGTACCGTCCACATCTTTCCTCATCTCCTGGGGATCTGTGACACGACAGAGGAACCCTTGGGGCCCATAAGACAGAGTTTGTAAGTCGCTGGGTGAAGCTGTACTTGATGGGTAGGTATAGAGAGAAAATGGAAAGAAGAAAAGAATTGAGACAGGCCAATATATAGAATAGTGATTTTACCTGGACTATGACTGCTACCTTATAGTAATACACATTCTCCAAGAAGGTATTAAAGCTGAAAATATACATCCAGCACAATAGAAAGGATACCTAGGGTGAGGAGCTGAGGAGAGCAAGGAGGGAACATAGGTGGTACTGAGCAAATAAAATATTTAATTGGTGAAACAGGTGGTAGGTTTAAAGTGGAGGAACGCTCCTGCTAATGAATTTAAGCCCTTCATTTCACAGATGAGGAAGCTGAGGCCCAGCACGGGTCCAGAAGGATTAGTTTCAGGATCTGGAGAGAACTGTAGCCCTCAAAATCTTCAGTATCAGACTACAGTGTCTGCCATTTGCTTCCGTACTACGAGCATTTTGTCTGGGAGTCCTCATGTCCCTTCTGGGGGCTGATTAGTCCCCCACCTGCCTAGTAAGGGGTACAGCAAAAGGATGAAATAAGAAACAGAGACAAATTTAGTAATGCATGGCAGAGGGATGGGAGGTCTGTGTCTTAGAATGAGTAGACAAAGACTCTCCAAGCTAGCCACTATTTATTGGGCATATACTATAATTGAAGGGATTATCCTCAGATAATTCAGAGTGTGGCAGTGACTTTATGCTAGTGAGGATCTTTATCTCGATGAGGACAGTAGGGAGAGATGGCAAGGTAAGAAGGAGTTTGTCTTTTCCCCGAGATGAAACCCTATTTTTATTCCTACTGGGTTCTCAAGGAACCAGGATGTCTTCAGCTTATACAATGTTGCCCTGGGACGTCACAGCATCCGGAACCACATAAGGCCTCCATTAAAGCCTCCAGGCCCTCGCCTCAGTTTATAATATGTGGTCCCCAACAGTGTCCTCCACTGTTTAGATCCAGGAAGCGCTCAAGAGATCAAACGCAAACCATCACAGATATTCAATCAACCCCTGAAGCACACTGAGGACAAGTGGAGAAGCAGGCTGAGGCTCAGGGAGTGCGTGGGAAGCCTGCAGGGGACATGTGCAGAAGAGTTTTACAGTCTGATGCATACTTTGCACTAAAGCGTTTCAGCTTTTACATTTTGGATCTATGATTCACCTAAAATTAATTTACTGAGCAGTCAATCCTCCATATGGGTTCCACATTAGCAGAATCAACCAAGGAGAAAAATATCAGAAAATATATGTCCAGAAAGTTCCAAAGAATAAAACGTGAATTCTGTCACATCTGCAGCCCCTGTCCAGTGCTCCTTTGAGCATTGTTAACCTCTAGTCTTGCTCATGTACTTGCTCGTATACAGTTGGTGCAACCACGGTTGCATATGCAAGGAGTATTTACAGACTTACTTTGCTACCATTGATCTCTAAAAAGCACAGTATAATAACTATTTATCTAGTGTTTGTATTAGGCAAGGTAGATGATTAAGAGAGTACATGGGAGATGTGATAGGTTGTATATAAACAATACACAATTTTATAGAAAGGACGTGAGTATCTGTTGGTATCAGGCTGGGAGTTCTGGAACCCTAACCCTTTGAATGCCAGACGATACCTCTATATGGTGTGAGGTAGGAATAGAAGTTTTGAGGGCTTTTTTTTTTCCATATACATATGCAGTTGTTTTGGAACTATTTATTGGAAAAACTTTCCATCCCCACTGGATGAGTTTTCTTTGTTGAAAACTAAACAATGATACAAATGAAGGTCTATTTCTGGCCTCTTTCTTCTGTTTCTGAGATCTCTGGGTTTATCTGTTTTTCTGTATTGCATGGGTTTGATTATCGTAGCTTAACAGCCTTGAAATTATGTAATACAAGCTCTCCACTTTGTTCTTCTCTTTCAAGATTGCTTTGGCTATTCTAGGCTCTTTGTATTTCCATATGCAGTTTAGAATCAGCTTGACAATTTCTGTGAAATAGAACTGAAAAAAAGAAAAGAAAAGAAATCATGCTTAGCTATAACTGAATGATTCAATGTTTGACATGTGTCAAAATTCCTGCTCCACATTCAGTCGTGCATTTGGTAAATAGTGAAACTGAGCCACAGAAGAAATTGTGTGTTTTGCCTAAAGCCACAAGTTGTGTTGTGGCTCCAGCAATGCCAACTCCCAGTGTAGCATTTTGTCCAAAAAACACTCAGCATTGTCTCCCATGTGGACCAACACCCATGGTGATAAAAGATCGCAGCAGACAAAAGCCTCAGTCAGAGCTTCTCTCTCTACCTACTGAATGGTTTTCTAATAAGGAAAAAATGCTATTAGTTTTCAATGTGACAGAGTCTTATCTTGTCACCATGGTAACTAGTCTTTAGGCATCCCGACTGGTCTCTTTCTTGAAATAGCTTTTCTTTCAAATTTCATAGGCCTTAATGGCAAGCCCTGGCTGTTCGTTCTGATGTCCTCTGGAGAAGGTCATGACAGTGTAGGGCAAGGGACCATGTCTTAGCACATCATCCCTGAGGGAACCTTGCTGGGAAAGGAGGACATCTTGGACACTCCAAGATGTAGACAGCGGGGGTGAGCTTCTCAGATGAGTATGGATTTTCTACTGATGTGCATTGGTTCAAGCCCATAATTCTTGTCCTTAAGGCTCTTTCCATCTACTTAAGTAGTTAGAAAAAAATTAAATAAAGCTAAACTGCCCAATGAGGACATGGAAATCCTAATATCTTTGACAGACCTGTCTTGTACTCCCCAGATGGGGCAAGGTGTATAAAATTTCTAAAATTTATTTCGCCATAGACTTAATCCAGTGAAATACTATTGCTGTACCTGTACTGTTCTCTTTCAGGAGCCTCACCATTCCTGAGTGACAAATGTCATTCCTCTTGGTAAGTTCTACAGGCTAAAAATTATGTACATTCAGGAAATATTCTTTAATAACATTTCTTCCCTGGGAAAATGCCAAAATTACCTCCACCTGGTTCTATCCCAGGGCCCACAGTGACCTCTACTCTATTAGTGTGAATTTGAGTTAGGTGTCTCACTAGCTTATGTCCTTCAACATCCAAGTTTTATGTAAAGACATAGATCAAAGCTGTATCATAGATGCTCTGGATATTGGGGCACACACTAGCTAGAACTGAGCCTAGAGAAGAAATCAGCTGAATCCCTTGCCAGGGAACCCACAAAGGCAGTACTGGGGTGATCTGGTTGGAGAGACCTTCAAACCCAAAAGGACATTTCCCACATCTCAGAGTCTGGGCTAAACAGTTCCTGTCTTAAATTTGCTCTGGGGCTTTGAATGTGTGCACTGTTGGCTATTAAGTGGGGACCCCAGTCAGACAAGAGGGAAATCATTTGTCCAGCAAGAGTAAATGATTCACTCAGAATATTTAACTAAAGGAAATAAGGCCTAAAGGCCTTAAGGAAATAAAAATCAAATCTATTTAGTTAGGAACATCACACATGAGTTACAAGCGGTGTTCCCTGGCCTCCTGTCTGCTCACCCACCAGCCCGACACTCAGCTCCCTGGTCCCTGACCTCTCCTTGGCATTTCCTCCGGTACCAGAACATTCCATGTATGTGGTAATTCTAGTGAGGAACAGGCTGAACTCAAAGTCACTAATTCCATTTGACAACCAGTCAGGATATGCCAGTCTTTATTTGGAAACTGCTCCTGGTCCAAAAATGTGCCAAGATCTGGGAAGTCTCCCTAGGGCCAGGAGAGCCAATCTGGGGCTCACAGCCCTGAGAAACTCCAGCAACAGAGGAGAAGCTTGGGTTATACACTTGTCACTTTGCATCGAGTCTGCACATCCTAAGACCCCTGCAGCAGCCTGAGTCCCATCAGAGGAGTCAGTTTCATGTCTGAGCAGTTATCCCGAGGCAGAAGATTCCCTTTGCTGGGAACCGCCCTCCACAAGACCCTTCCCTTCCCACCCAGCACCACAGGGTGGCTTTCTCAAAACTCCTGGAAAATGACTGGGCTTGGTCATATCTTCAACCTTGACTTTAGGACATTAAAACCCACCCTTAGAGCAGGGACAGAACCAGTTCACTATTGAGTAAGAGTGACATGGACATGGCACTATGACCTCCACTCATACACTCTTGCTGTGAGATTAACCAATCACTTGTTCTTTTCTCCTGAGCCAGTATATAACCTTGATATCGTTTCTCGTGGCCATTGATAGGAGCTGGAATCTGAGATGAAGCTCACTCTCTATGCTTGTTGAGGAGGTTAGAATGTGTTGTTAAGAGTAAATTGTGGAGCCAAGTGTGGCAGCACATGCCTATAATCCCAGCACTCTGCAGAGCTGAGGCAGGAGGATTGCAAGTTCAAATCACCCTGCGCAATTCAGCAAGACTTAGTTCAAAATTAGAAATGAAAAAAGAGCTGAGAGTGTAACTCCCTACAAATGCCCTGGGCTCAATCCCCAGCACTGGAAGAAAAAAAAAGCAGTGCCCCATGGAAGACATATGAGCTGTAGTAGTTGTGAAGGAGGAAAATGTTCTATCCATCTGTTTAGCTTAATTCAACAGATATTGACTGTGCAGTTACCATTGTTGAGCAACAACTGTTCTAGACACTGAAAAACATAAAGTCAATGGATGTGAGTGGAGGAGAGAGACAAATAAGGACACAGTGCTACACCCTGAGTGCATGGTAGAGGTAGGGAGAAAGTGCCATGAGAGTTCACATTAGGCACAACCAAATAAGACTGAGGGGCCAGAGGAAGCATCTTAGGGAAGGTACATTTTTAAGGAAGAAAAGAAACTAGCTGAAGTTGGAGGCAGACTGGGGAGGCATAGAAAACTATCAGAATTATTTATGTAAACACACAGATGTACAACAGCTACTAAGGAGGCTGGATGATTAACGCAAAAGGTACCGACCAGGTAGACATGAGAGGAAATGAGCTTTCGTGTGTATTTCTCAGAACACCAATGTCACAAAAATATAATGCGGGAGTGTTTCAGATAAATTCACAGCTCTGTGTGTGCAGAAGGGCTTTGTGGTGTGTGAGACAGAAACTGGGACTCCTGGGGGGGGGGCAGCGGTGGGCCAGGCACATCAGCATCAGCAGGCAGCTGGTTACAAATGAAATTCTCAGAGTCACACTCTCTGGGGATGAGGCCTGGGGATTTGGGTTTGCAAATGCAGCTTGTGACTCTGATGCAGGCTAAACACACAGATGCGCTGCTCCAGAATTATAGTCATGTAAGTGCATCGTTGATTGTGCCTGTATCTCCCTGGGGTATCTTCACTGTCCCGAATCAACACAGCCTTTCCCCCACCCCGCTGGACACCACTGTCTCCTTATTTACCAGAGTCCTTCTACGTCCCTCTCTCCCCAGATTTCAGCCTCTACATTCAGGTATGGTTTTGATCCTGCCCCCCATATCCACCCATCTGTCCTCATGCCCTGGGAGTTTGTCAGTCTAAGAGCCTAAATCCTCTAGACAGCAACGAAAGCCCATAAGTGCTGTGACAGTGACCATAATGTTGGAAGTACATACCAATCTATTCAGCAGATGGACTTTTATTTTCCTCTGTATCCCCTGGGCAAGGAAGCAGGGCCAGGCCCTAGAGTCAGCAGCCTGGGCTCACATCCCGGCTTTCTTCCTTCTGGCTGTGGGATTTTCCCTTGAGTTATTTATAATCTCTGTTCCTAGTTCCCTCTGCTATAAAACAAAGATTACTATGGTACCTACCTCACCGGGCCATGGTGGGGAAAAGTGAGTTCACACAGGCAAAGCACTTGAATCAGTGCCTGGCTCAGTGCACTTTACTATTATCAGGACATTATTCACCAACTGCAGCCTCCAGTCTCAGATCTGCTCCTGTCTTTGCTGCCTGGCCCACCAGACACGTGACAGCTTCATGCTAAATTGCCCATTGTCTTCCTCAAAAGTCCCTGGCGGCTCCCATCATCACCACTGACTTTAAGCATCTTGTTACCCTCCCCTTTCAGCAGTAGAACCCTTTGTCCCCAAGTGATCTCTCCCAGGTAACAGAGAACCTGGTTGGATTGAGCTCGGGAGACCCAGAGGCCTTTCCAGCCTCCTCCTTGCCTTTTCTTATCCCTAAAAAGACAATCCTAGGAACTCTGGGACCAAGGTGTCTAGCATGAAAACCTCTGACCTGTGACATTCAGACAGTCTATCAGGTTGCTTATTTCCCCCAAGGTCATGGTCGTTGGGGGACAAATCACCATGTGCAGTCCCCTTGTGCATTTGGCTGGGGCTGCTCATGCGGTACCCTTTCCAGATGGCCTGGCATTCCCACCTAACTGCTCTCACTCAGCTCACGTCCTTCCAGTCAGCCCAGCCCTGGGGACCACTCCTTCCTCTCAACCCTGATCCTTCTTGTATTTGTCACACACCCTTCCCAAAGGCAGGGAAGGGACCCTGGGGAGCCCTGAGAACAGAGAAACCCAGGAGGAGCTATTTCCAACTCAGAAAGCTCTGGCCAGCTTCCCAGGCTTTGTTCTGATTTCTGGTGTCCTTTAGAATTTTCTCATCACATTTCCAGGACAAGTATAATGAAGCCTTCATTTTCTCCCTCATTTTAATAACTTTTTTGTGTTTTCTGATTACAAAAGTAATATATGGCCAATATATTGGGAGATATAAGTAAAACACAGAAAACTATAAAACATGAAATAAGTTGTAATGCTTCTGCACAGAGATGGGCTGGTTAGTACTTTGGTACTTCCTTTGAGCATTTTCACATTCATTCACACAACTTGGATCATAATTACATGTCTGTAGGTTACATACCATTGAAAATTCTTCAAAAACAAAATTTTTAATAGTTGAAAGGCATTCTTTCAACTGGAGGCATTTATTCAATAAACATTACATAACATTTGTTGATCACTTATTATGTGTAAGTTTTGTGTTTGATGCTGATATATGCAGTAAAAATACAGTAGGAGTTTAGTCGCAGGGCACTAATAGTCTATAGTAGGAGGTGGATTTCTAACAAATGAACTTGCAAATACAGCTAAAATTACAAGTTATTCTGGGTGTGTTAAGGAAAAGAACATATTGGGAAGAAGCCTAGCTCAGAGAAAAAGCGTAATTAGGATTGGGGATACAGGAAAATGCTCTCTTAGAAAATGCTATTTCATTTGAGATTCTAACAATGAAGTTAATAAAATCAGGAGTAAGGGAGAATAATTCAGATTATGTTCAATTTTGCTGCATTCACACTGCATAACAATCAGGCAAAATCTCAGTGACTGACAAGACTTACTTCTCCTACTCCCAGGTCTGGGACTTGGCAGGGGTCCGAGTAATCTTGGCTGGGCTCTGCTGTGCTGGTTCCAAGCTACAGGTTGGTCTTGGGTTTGCTCCAAGGGTGTCATTCAGAGCCAAACAGCTTCAGGGACATGCTCTGTCATGGCAGATGACAAAAGTGGGAAAGATCAAGACCAACTTCCTGTGTATGTTTACAACCCCAGCCAGCATCAAGTCTGTTAACTCCGTCAGCCAAACCTCAAGGTACCAGAGTCAGAAACCATGCCCTATCTTGTCCATAGAGAGGCTATGCAGAAGGTAAGGGTGGACACTTACCATAGAGACACAGTGAAGAACTGGGAGAAATAATACCCTCCTCCTAATAGATGAAAGAAAAGACTTGAGTGGGTCAGACAAGAACTAGAAAAAAGGTCACAGTGGGGTGATAATGATGATATTAGAGAGCTATCAAGGAAACTTAAACTTCATTTTCACTGCATAAATACCAAACTACAAGATTCTAAAAAAGAGAGTGATGAGGAAATGATGTGGATAACCTCATGGATCACCATTCCCAACACTGTTTTCCCATATCTTTCTCTATTGAAGCACTCAATTTCCAAGACTCCCTTGCAGCTAGAAATAGTCATGTGATTAGTGAAATAGTTCTGGTCAGTGGGATAAAAGTTTATGCTCAACAAGAAAAGTTTCTTTGGATTACCTAATAAGAAAGGGCACTAAACTATTCAACCCATTTGCCAGGAGGCAAAGAACATGAAGAAAGGTGGGGGCCCACAACTTCTTTGAGGGCCTGAGCTGATCTCCACTAAGCTCCACCTCCTAAGGTCCCCCCTCCCAGTAGCACCATCTTGGGGATCAAGCCTTTAAGACATGGGGGACAAAAAACATCTAAACTATACTGCGCCATCCTCAGAAAATCAAAACTATAGTGATAAAAAGCAGAGAAACTGTTTCCAACTTTGAGGATTGGGGAAGAGAATGATTCTTTTGTATTCATGGGACTGTTGTGAGGATAGTAGAAATATTTCATATCTTGACTGATGGTGATTGCATGACTCCATGCATTTATCAAAACAGAACTCTATTCTAAAATGATGAATTAATTCCATCTTAGCTTTAAAAATGAATACAAATATAAATAAAACTTCCCAATGAATCTGGCCACATGAAAATCACTGGTGATTTTCAGAAAAGCAGTCTTGGGGGGGAGGAAAGGCATGATAACCAGGCTGAAGAGGCACAGGAGTATGAGGCAGGAAGAAAGGGCGACGGAAGAAAGACGCATGAGTAGGAAAAGGCAGGAGGGGGAAGAGCAGAAGCTGAAAGATGTAACGAGGCCCTTGGTCAAAGTCAGGGTGTTTATTAATCTCAGCAACCAAGGGCTCAGTTTACTCCAGTCCTAGGTGCAAGGCCACTTTTGTCATCAGATTGTACCAAGCCCTCTGTTGTCATTTCCCTTTGGTCTCTGACCCCCACGGTCTCCCACGCTAGAATGCTTGAGTGTGCATGTGTGTATCTTTGTAAAGATGAAATATTACTCTTTTACATTTGTGCTTTTAATTCATGTAAATGGTATTGTGCAGTTGGCCTTGCACTGTTTTTCTCTCCTTCACTCAACATGGTTTTGAATGTTCCTCTCCCACGGCTAGACATGCCACAGGCTCCCTGGAGAGGGAGCTGCTCCAGCTGAAGCAAGAAGAGAGCTGTGCAGCAATCTTCAGGGAGTGTCCACTGTATGTTGCCCATCTATTCTCCCAGCCATGGACTCAAGGTGGCCTCCAGCTGTTGTGATGGATCTGTGTGTGGGTGTGTGCATGTGTACGTTGCCTTTCAGATCATCGGGCGATTCATTTGAATATGCTCCCAAGAGTGGGACAGTGAGTGTTAATATGCTAAGCCTCGGTCCTAACTCTCAGAGCCTTTCCCAGATAACTCTGCTTATTTCTGCTATCACCAACACTGTGGGACATTAAGAGAGGTCCTACTTTTCCCACAGCGACATTAGGGACAGTTAGAATCATTTCTTCCTCTACTCAAGCTCCCACGGAGGAAGGCAGTGTGGTATATACACACAATGGAGTATACTCAGTCATAAAGAAAGATGAATTAGGGTCATTTTTAGGAAAATAGATGCACCATGAGACCAGAATGTTAAGTGAAATAGATCAGACAACAAGGTTAAATATTATGTAGTTTCTCTTATAAGAGAAACCCAAAGTATAGATAATTTAAAGAGCAAATTTTAAATGATAAGAAAAGGAAACATTTTATGGTGATGGGAAGGGGTTCTGGAGATGAGGGAGGAGAGGAGGGTATAAAAAGAGTCAAGATGTGATATGTATGTGTACCAGTCCCCCACAATAGATATATTTATTTGTATTATAAATGTATAGTAATTTTTTTTTGGTACCGGAGATCAAACTCATGACCAAGAGCTTGCAAAGCAGGTGCTTATGCCGCTGAGCTAAATCCCCAGCCCTTAATTTTTTAAAAATAAAATTGTTTAAAAAATTAAGTAGCACACAACTTACCCAAGATGGTCTCATAAAAGATGGAGGGACATGGGCACTGGAGTACTGCCATCCCGCAGGGCCAAGTGACAGCGGGAAGGTTCGCAGCTGCCATCCAAGTGGCACACATTCAAGGCTCTGGGAGAAAGCAGATGACAGAGCACAGGGTCTCCCCAGGCCCGTCACCCTCAGGAGTCCATGTGTTCCCTGAAACTCAAGTTCCGAACTCTCAGAGGGAGCTACTCCAGCTGAAGCAAGCATGCAGACAAGACGGACTCCTCTCCTCCAGGCGGCCCCTACGGAGAAGCTCAGAGGGCTGCTGTCTGAACTCAGGTTACCTCTGGGTTCCAGCAGCACAAACTTCAGAGGAAATATGGAAGTGAATAACTTTTATATCAACAAAACATTAAAAGCCACACTTTAATCAATACCTGGTGATTGGCTATGTTGAGATGATAAATTAAAAATTTTAAGTGTATAAAAAATCAAACTGTGAGAGACATGAATATGCATCAGTAGATATTCCCCACAGGTATGGAGTCTAAAATAGGAATTTCCCACAAGTAGAGCCTAAAGTGAGGATTTTGGAAGAAGTAGTTTATTTAGGAGATGGTCCAAGATGTATCAGTAAAAGAGTGAAAAAGAGAGGCAGGGAAGAAAAGTCAACAAAAAATGTTGCTTGGGCAGCTGAGACTCAGTCCTGTTTGGGGCTGGGGAAGTACTACTGGGATTTGTCCCACTGAACCAACAAGGAACCTGGGGCATTCCTGAGCCAACGCCCCCCTGCCCATCACTTCATTGAGAGAGATGTTTCATGGGCTCTTAACTCAAGGGCACTCCGGGGAAGCTCCATACATCCTCCTACTCCCAGAGAGGGGTTCAGCTTGACAGTCTGGGGCATTTGCTGGGGGAAGCCACTGACACTGCAGACATGGTAAGTATGGGAATCACACAGAGAGGGCTCTACTGCACTGAGAAAATAAGTGCTCTTCTTAGCCTCTTGGTGGAGATTTTTCCAGTTGGTTTGGTTCTCATGACTGGAAAATTGGCAGAGACTGAGGTTGCATCACAATGATGCTAATACCAAGACATTTTCTCCTGCCCTTTCTTGGACACCGCTGAGAGGAAACTACATTCAGCAACAATAATGCAAATAACAAGCTTCTCTTGGGATGCCTGCATTGGGGGATCCCTCTGTTTCTGGTATTTCTGAATCTGTTGAGTGTGTAACAGTGCTGTGTTAATCTTATGTGTCCTGTTAACTCTTCTTTCTATAAAAAATGAAGCATCCAGGGTGCTGGGAGATCAAGGAGCTCCTCTCCTCTCTGGGGGGGCAGCTATGAGTGTGGCAGGCTTTTGGCAGCCTGAAGGAGAGAAACCCTGGCACATTGGGACTTGCACCATGCGGTTGACTCAGAGTGTCGGGAGAACAAGGAACTCCTCCCCTCTCTGGGGGGTGGCTGTGAGCCTGCTGGCACGTGGGCTGAGAATCAGGCATCTCATGTCATCCTGTCCCCTGTCCTGTGTCCCCCCCTCCCTTAGCAAATGGGAGCCAGTGAACTACACATCTTGTGAAAAGATTGGCTATGTTATTTAGTATGCGCTCCCCATATGCAAAGATATGAACACCCATTTGGAAGAAAACAAGAGACAATATGACAGATAGTGGAGACCTCTGGTTGTCTAGCTTTGAAATGTATGCTTTCTTATGTCCCATTCTATTCTGTTTTGTTGTGTTTAATTTTACCCCCTTGAAAATAAAATTTTTTAAAAAATGAGGCATCCAACTTGGGACAAATTCTACTTTGATATTTTAAAGAAGCTACACCTAGACTGGCTGCAGAAAGGACTTAGACTCTGAGGCACAGGAGTGAGACCACCCTAGTTGAGACAGCGAAGAGAATACTGACAGGAGTCATCTGAGAACTTTAATTTTTGTGGAGTTCTTAACAATTTATTTTCTATATCTTGGGCTATATTTGAAAGTGGATGTTGAGTGTTTGATGATGGGATGTCAAATACTGTTACTCAAGTTTGGAACTGTTTTATATCACCACCATTATGACAATGAGTTATTAAGTCTATCATTATGTGACCTCCACCATGCTATTTTGTATAACAAGCACATCTGAGAGGGAACACAACAGTAGGTTGTCAACATAGGCTGTGGGTGTCAGAGTTGAATAGTTAATATATGGGGCTGCTCTATTTCAGTCTTTAGGGAAATGATTGCCCTCCTTGTGTAGTATATGATTTAAAGGTTCTTTTGGTGGCAGAACACAGCACAATGACGTGTATATGAAAGGCAGAACTCTGTAACTTACAGCTCCAAATTAGAGAAGGCTGCCTGTGGCACCACAGGAGGCTGAACCTGGGTACAGGTTAGCAGCAGGCTGGAGGAGTAGAAGTGGCTTATGTACAAGTGAGGTGATGTTAGCTAGGGTTTGCAGGCTCTCTGCAAATTGACTAATATGAGCAATTTTGTGGGCTCTAAGGCACACAAGCTGCCTCTAGTTATCTGATACCTGGCCATGACTGGGTCAAGATAGCATTTATATTTTCAGTGCAAGGACTGAGTCCTGGTCCTCGCACATAGTAGGCAGACTCTACCACTGAGCTATATCACCAGGCCCTCAGAAAAGCATGCAGTAAAGAACACTGTTATGGCTTAGATCTAGATGTCTCCCCAAAACCTTATGTGCTCATAGGTGGGGTTTTTCAGAGCTGGCTAGGTCTAGGGTACGTGATACTGCAATTAAGGGTGTGTGGTACTAAATTAGTCCATTCATTAATTTAGCATAGCCCAGGTGTGGATGGGAGGACCTACCATGGGTGTGATACCACCCAATAGGCTTACAGCCTGGGTGGGATAAAGGTTCCAAAAGGCTGCTTTGCTGCCTCCTGCCTGCTGTACCATGGACTGTTTCTCTTCTACAGTGCTCCCCTGCCATGCCAACCAGTCTCAGAACCAGCTGATAATGGACTGAAACCTGTACAAAGTGTGAGCTAAAACTAACCTTTCCTCCTTTAACTTGTGAATACTGGGTATTTTGTCCCAGCAATGAACTAAGACAAGGCCCATATTATGCTTTGATCACATGACAACAAAAAAGAAATTAGAAATAATGGCTGGCATTGGAGAGACAGTGAGTATCCTGTAAATCAGTGCTGATTTCTTCCATTAAGGAGGTGATCACATCTTTGGTTGGCCTAAGTTTAGGCGGGATATATACGTGGATGAACCTTGGTGTGTTATAATGCACCATCCTCCGCTGCTTTCCTGCCTTCACACCAAGTTGGTTACTTGAGATTGTGAAGAAACAAGCACATTCTTGGGAAGAAGCCTCTGCCCTCCTCACTACCTCTACTCATTTGTCACCATAGAATTAACAGTGACTCTGCTAGGATGAGAGAGTGCAGGCGACTCACACTCTTCCTCTGTCTCTAGTTTCCACCCAGATCCTTCCTCCTTCACTCGGTGAACTGTTTCAGGAAGATTTTGTGTCTGGTTAGAGAAAAGCCTCAGCTGCACCTGTAAACAAGTGAGAACATCTGTTTAGCTCAGGGGTGGAGCATGTTTACTGGTGCTTTTATCACTGAGAATTCAGGATAAAGAGCTGTCTCACGCCAAATTGTTGGAAGTTAGCAAGACAGAGGAAAAAGAAAGCATCTCAAGGCACACGCGGTAAGAAACATGTCTCTGTCACATCTATGAATCAAGCCTTGTCTGTGACTATGTCTAACTTCAAACAAGCAGGGGGTGTGACTTTCCCAGTGGTTGGAAGGAGAAAGGCACAGAACATTTACAAACATCTGTGATGGCTGCTACTATGCACTCTTGTACAGTGAGATATTTTTAATATTTTAAAATAGTAAATGCTTCCTTCTTTCAGTGGCAATCATCCAAAACTTGCCCTGCATCATCTTCTTCTATGACGTAGTTTCTCAGCCATGAATATACAACCCAGCTATTGCCTGATGTCACTCTGTCTGTCAGATTTAAGCTGGCTTGAGTCCCTGACTGTCCTCCTGTGGGAAGTCCAAGGTCTCCCTACCAGCATCCTGCAAGCCCCTGGGGCTACCTCCCCTGGTCATCATCAGCAAATCTTGGCCTCATGTGTATGTCATCTGCAATGATTTTTGTTTCCTTCCCGTTCCATTCCAACAGGAAACTCAGGCTCTTTTCTGTGATTTCCCTTGATTTACACAAAGCACCCTCTGTGCAGCAGGGAGACACATCATAACCACACACACCCCAGAACTGGGTGTCAGCCATTCCCATTCTCTGGGGTCTTTGGATCATTTGTCTTGGAAATTTCTCTCTGCACTTTCCTCTACAGATGAAAGCCCTCACCACTGGGTCACCTTTCTCTTACCAGCTTCTTTATACTCTTCCTTGTAGCAATAGCAGAGCTCTTCATTTCCTACTTGGCTCCAGACATACACTTTCACACACATAGACTCCCAAAGTGTCTGTAATCAAAGGTCCATCTTTGTCAGGTTGAGTGGCTCAGAAGACCTGGCAGAGACTGAAATTCCAATTGTCCTGCCCCTACTCCAGCCCCAGACTACTCCATGAGCAAAGAGGAGCAGTACAGAGATTTATGCGCCCACTGATGCAGGTATTTCTGCCTTCCCCTTGCCTTTGCCCTTAAAAGGCAGCAAATGCTAAAGCCAGTTTTAGTTTTAAATAACTCTTACTCTCCTTTAAATACAGACACACTTGTGTTGTGAAGCAATCACATGCCAATGGCAAGTACCATGCCCTATCCGAAATGTAAGGGGATGGTACTATGTTTATCTTCATTTTATTGATGCAGAAACTGAGGCCTGGGGGGGACAAGATGTGTGCCAGAGTCCCCCACACACTGTGTACAAGACATCCTGAAGTCCAACCTGGCCTTCTTCCCTCTCCTTCAAACTGTGTTTCTGACCAAGTGTGTTCTACAGGTGCAGTGCTCCACTAAAATACTTCAAACAAAGAAGGGAAAAAGTTACCTGATGGTGCATTTCCTGCTATCACATGCCTTTTGTCTTGTTTTAAGGTGAATTTTATTGGTACATTTTGGATATATATAATGATCATATTCATCACAGGAAATTTGTACCCGTTCATAATACATCCTGATTCTTCTTTTTCCTCCAATTCCCTCCCTTTCCTTCAACTCCTCTTCCCTCCCTAATTTACAAAAGCTTTGTTTCCATTTGTCCTTCTATTCTCTTTTTCCCTTTCCTTACTTTACCGCTCTGCCCACCCTTGCTCCCTTTTCCATCTGAACATTTTCATCCTATTTCACAATATCTGCTATACATTTTAGACCTTATTTACTCTTTTGGTTTCTCATACCACAGAAACCATGTGTATTTAAACATGTGTATGTCTGATTTACTTCACCTAAGAGTATGGTCTCAAAGTGAATCTATTTACATAGAAATGTCTCAAGTTTACCCTTATTTATGAAGGAGTAGTATTCTATTGTATAAGAACACCCCGCAACTTCCTTATCTATTCATCTGTTGATGGGTACTTGGCTGTTTCCAAGAGTTTTTCATTCTTTTAGTAAGACACAAAAAGGGGAATAGCTGGGACAAATGGAACCTCTAATTTTAGTTTTTTGAAGAATCTCCACAGTAATTTTCCTTTTGGTTGCACCAGTCTACTCTCCCACCAAGAGTGGAGAAGAGTTCCTTTTACCCTACAGCTCTGCCAGCATTTGGTTGATTTCTTGAGAGTAACCATCCTTTCTGTCAGTGCTGTTTTAACTTGCATCTCTTGAATGACCAGTAATGTTGAACATTTTTTCATACATTTATTTGCTGTTTGTATTTCTTCATCTAAGAAGTATCTATTTATTTCAGGTGCTCATTTTTGGATTGGGTCTTTAAATTTGTGGTAACTGATTGTTTTTGTTCTTTATGTATTCTAGATATTAGTCCTTTGAGTAACAGGTAGCAAAATCTTTTTCCCTACTCTGTGGGTTTTCCAATTATAGTGCATGTAGTAGTTTCTTTTGCTGTGCAAAAGCTTTTTAATAAGATGAGATCCCAGTTGTAATATTTCCCATGCAATCAAGGCTTTGTTCATAAAGTCTTAGCCTACATCTACCTTTTCAATGTTCTACCTATCTTGTCTTCTAACAGATTTAGTGTTTCTGTTTTAATATTTAGGTGTTTGATTCATTTTTATTTTACTGCCTTTTATCTTGATCCTGAAGTATAGTTGCAAGTGAACAAAGGGCACAAACTATCTATGTGCTGAGCTGGACAGGGGAGAGAAAAAGGGTAAGAAGCTCTAGTATTTGAGCTCCCTGAGCTGACTTCTCGGTCAGGAGAAGCAGCACCCTCATATGTGCCCTGAACCCTGCAGTGTGTCAGGAGAGAGTTCAGTAGGGGTGAGGGCAGACCATGCAGAGAGCTCTTCATGATTGCTGCCAGGCGAGGTTGCCAAGTTTTGTTTGTCTATAGGGATGAGTTGAAAAACATTTCCTTACACTTTCCCCTTATGTAGCAAGGAGCATGCTGTTGCCAAGCTCCATGCTTTCTCAGTCTAGGCACCCTAACCCCCACTCCCTGGGCTGACCAGGTGTTGATGCCTCTTTTCCCATTGCACTTGACACCTTGAGAAATCATTACCCCTTACCTCCAGCAATTCAATAGCCTCCCTATTATGGAAGAATGGATCCAAATAGCGGGGAAGTGGGGCAAGTGGGGAAACAAGTTCCAGGGAGGGGAAAGACTCATCTTGGATCTCCCATCTCTTTACTAAGGTGAGCTAAGTGCCCAAATCATTTTCAATCCAGTCCTGAAATGCTCCTGGGTCCCAGAGCTGCCTCAAAGGGCCAAGAGCTCAATGACTTAGCAGCCATCAGCCACCCATGAACTCTCACAGACAGAATCAGGCTCCCAAAATCCACCTGCTTTTAGCAGGAGTCTCATTTGTGGGTGCGACATTTCACTTCTTTCCTTGATTATCTGGGGTTGGAAATAGCTTCATAACATAAAAATGTTACCCTCTACTTTTTTGAGACAGCATAATGCTTCCCATTATAAAATAGACATGTTATTTTTCCCAAAAGATTACTTTGCAAATAGAATTATAAAGGGAAAACTCCTGGTCCAGTCCTGCATTCTCACTACCAGGATGCCTTAATTAATTATATCTAATGAGAAAACACCATGTATTTTCCCTACAACACTTTTCCCCAAGTTCTATGTTTTTTAAGAACATGAAGGAGGTCAAAAGCCTGTCCTTGGGCTGTGAGTGTGGCAGGCTTTGGTGGTCAGCAGGAGAGAGACCCTGGCATCTCAGGAACTGCACCATGTGGCAACCTGGGGTACCAGGAGAACAAGGAACTCCTCCCCTCTTTGGTGAGCAGCTGTGAGTGTGGCAGGCTTCGGTGGCCCACAAGAGAGAGACCCTGGAGTCTTGGGACCTGCACCAAGTGACGACCTGGGGTGCTGGGAGAACAAGGAACTCCTCCCCTCTCTGGGGGGCGGCTGTGAGCCTGCTGGCATGCGGGCTAAGAATCAAACATCTCATGTCGTCCTGTCCCCCACCCCATGTCCCCCCCACTTAGCAAGTGGGAGCCAGTGAACTGGACATCTTGTGAAAGATTGGCTATGTTGTTTTGTATGAACTCTTTGTATACAAAGATATGGACAACCATTTGGAAGAAAACGAGACAATTATGATAGATAGTGAAGATCTCTGGCTGTCTACCTTTGAGCTTTATGCTTCTTATGTCCTATTTTGTTGTGTTTAATTTTATCCCCTTTAAAATAAAAAAAACATGAAGGAGTGTAATTTAGAAAAGGCTAGATACCAGAAACAACAACTCCCCTCTGCAGCAGTGCAGGAACCGCTGCAAGTTTGCAGCCTCTGAACTTGGCACAGGACTCTAGAGCAGATCTGTGGCAAACCTTCTACCCTCTTTGATTCCCTGGCCATGGACATCACCATTTTGTAGTGTGATGGGAACAGTTCTGAAGATCTGGATTCAAATCAATTCAGTGAATGCTAAAGGGTCTGGGCAGTTGGCTCATTTTCTTTGAGATTCAGCCTCCTTTCTATATGATCAAGACAACAGAAACAAATCCAAAAGGTGAGGAGGAAAATATGGGCTCATCTTAACATTAAGGACATTCAGTCATACACTGGATACTTCTAAGTCCTGGGCTCTAGTGTGGCTGACACTTTGGCTGCTCTAGGTCCATCACATTTCCCATGCTGTGACCACTGGGAAGGGTGGGATATTAATGACCTAAGCATGGCCAATCAGATATTCCAGCCTGGGAATTCAAATCTAAGTAGAGTGACAGAAAGAACTGAGCTCCACTGAAGTTTCCTCAACATGACCAGGGTACAGTTGAGGATATCAGACATGAGCAGATAAGCCACGATGGAGGTGTCAATTGGCTCTGGGACAGGGTGTCCATTGGCTGGGGCCTCATGGGCAGATAGCTCCTATGTGGTCTGTCTGTTCAGTCTTCTATGAACTTCCCAAACCTGATGATAAATTCTATTCATCAGAAATAGTTTCTGTTGCTTCTGATCAATGGTTCTAAACCACAGACTCTCTCAAATGCTATAGTCTAAAGATGGAGCAAAACTAATACTTAACCATGAATTGTTTGTGAGTTGTTGGCCACTCAAGTAGGAAACAAACCATCTGGGTCTTCACAAGTTGACTTTGCCATACTTCCTAGACTTCCAACACTATCACCTAGGAAGTCAGTTATTCCTGGCTACTTGCTAACAAATGGTCAGCATCCAACTCCTAACCAGCCATAAGTTACTAATGTATCCAAGATTTGAGTCTTAATAGGACTCAAATGGCACACAAATTAAATGGAGTTTTCTGTTTACCTGGAACTTTCCAGTTACCTTAAAATTCAGTTCCTAGTGGAGAGATAGACTAACTGCTTGATTATTCCCCTTTAATCACCATGTTTTCAAAATAGTTGCTGTAAATGCTGATTAAGTGCTCTCTATGTCTCTCCCCCGTCTCTCTCAGTCTTTCTCTGCCTCTGTCTTCTCTCTCTCTCTCTTTCTTTCTCTCTCTCTCTCTCTCTCTGTTAGGTGTAAATTGGTCTGGATATTGGATGATTCAAAAATGCATTATAGCAGAAAGATGTAAAATGAAATGAAATGAAAAAGAAGGCATTTCAAAACACCTTGATCTCATGTATTACATATATAATATGTAATATATATAAACAATGCATACACAGGGAAAGTGCTGGAAAGATATACACCAATATTCTTCAAAATGGAGTCCTGTGAGTATGAGAATGTCTTAATTTTTAGATATTTTCACTCACCCATGTTTTCTAATTTTGTATAACTTATATGCATTGCTTTAGTATTAATGAAAGGCTATTTTATTTTATTAGAGAAGTGCAGTAAACCAACACTTGGTATAGACTAGGCACTCCAGAAATAGAATCATTAAAAGAGACAACCTTACTAAAATGACTATTCATAAATATTTGGTAGTTAGTGTGGGAGGTCAAGGTCCTGAGGTCTGGCTGGCCACCCTGGCAGAAGAGAGAGTCTGAGCACACTCAGACTGCTCGTTCCTCGACACACCGAGTAGAGCATCCCTGCCAGGGTCGCCCCGCTTGAAGCCCGCCCCACAGTGCATCCCCGCCTTCCCTAAGCCTACTTCCACCCTTCCTGAAGCTCCATCCTGCCCTTCCTCTGAGCTCACTTCCGCCCTTCCTCTTCAGCCTATATATACTCCTGTACTTCCTTAATAAAATCAGATCCGTGCCATCAGCCTGATCTCTGGAGTGGTCACTCCTTCGCCCCTTGCCAGTCCCCCACAGCCCCAAAAAGGCTGCAGTTAGTAATTACTTTAGAAAGATGATACATCACATAAAGCAATTTTGAAGACAATAAATATTTGGCTACAACCAGATACGTTAACTTTTTCAGTCACTACTTAGTCTACATTTGTTTTGCTACATCTGATTTATAATCAGTCACTTTTTCTTCCCTGTATTTCATAGCTATCCTCATATTTCAATAAATGGAAATATACAGCCTCATCTTTCATAGATTAAAAAGTTGAACAGTCTATGAATGTTTTGTTACTTATTTCAAGAGTTTTCAACCTCAGAACCATTGACATTTGGACCAGATAATTCTTTGTTGTAGGAAGCTGTGCTGCACATGAAAAGATGATTACCAACATCCTTGGTCTCCACCCACAAGATGCAATAGTCCTACCTTCCTCCCATGTCTATGAGAAATGTCTCCAGGCATTGCCAAATGCCACCTAGTGGACACACACACACACACACACACACACACACACACAGGATGACCACCACTTAACTGTTTCCTTGATGATGGATGATTAGGTTGTTATACATTTTCCCTATTATAAACAATGGCAATCTTAATAAACCTATTGGGTATAAGTTTATCTGTACCTATTTGTCTGATTCTTTTTAGAACATTTTTCTGGAAATACAACACTGGATCAAATATGCTAGATACATTTAAGGATATATTAGAACAAAGCACCATATAGGTTATATGCCAATAGGTAAATAGGTGCCACGACTATCACTTCTGGGTGTCAGTGTTCTGATTAACAGTGGCCAGTTCAAGTGTTTAAAGATGCTGTGTAGCAATTGTTTTCCATACAAAA